>CP125268.1:4998078-5176256 GCA_030027945.1 Phytophthora plurivora
TGCTACTCAGTCCGAGTCAACTCTTACCAACATTTCCACGTTGATGCCGTGCTCAGACCGAAATTACAGGCGAGAACGAGCACGATCAGCTCGAGGAGGTCGAAGTGATCTTTGGCAATTTTGAGCGAATCGGCCGTGACGCTCTGCGAAAATGCAGCAACTTGCACAAATTCACAAGTAAGTTGAACTCCTACCACCACTAATTCAATATTTGCTAATACCTGTACATTGTTGCTTATGAAACTTTAGTGGTAAACTGCAGTCTCACTCAGATTTCCAGCTTCGAACCAGTTGGCGCATCGCTCGTGCACTTGTGTCTGAGCAACCAGAACATCACCAGGATCAATGGGTTATCAGCGCTGCATGAATTGCGTCATCTGTATCTACAGCAGAACCGGATTAGTCGAATTGAGGGGCTTGAAAGGTGCGGTACTGATGCGTTTACAGAGCTCAACTGACACGGACTAATAATCGATTTAATGAAGCTGTCGGAAGCTGCAGACACTGTGGTTGTATGAAAATTGCCTCACGGTAGTGGACAATCTTGGATTCTGCTCGGACCTGCGAGAGCTCTGGCTGCAGGTGAGTGAGTGAAATTTGATCCCTACTTAATCGGTGTACTGATCTAGTTGCCAGGATAACAAAATCCAGACATTGAAGGCGTCTAGCGGTGGAATCTCGGAGCTCGTGAATCTACAGAGGCTGAACTTGGCAAATAACCATATCCGAGATGTGGACGAGTTTGATCACCTTCGCAAACTCATTGTACTGCGTCAACTTACATTCGCAGATGAACATTTTGGATCGAATCCGATCGTTAGTCATCCAGACTACCGGCCCATCGCAATAACAATTCTCAAACAGGTACTTCGTACGCTACTTGCACTCTATTGAGCGAAGTTCGTGAGCTAACTGTGGGTGATAGTTGCGTCAGTTAGATGGGATTCTGGTAGCGAGCGATGAGCGCTCCACAGCGGAAGACCAATTCTTCACGCAGGTACTGGTGATTCCTACATACAGTACAATCCTTGAATATCCCGTCAACCTGATTCCATTGTCACTATATGGCTGCAGTCGATGGAATTTAACGATCAGCTGGCGGAATTGACTCTGGCCTACCAACAGGAGCTCCGTTTTATCGCCACCCGAAAGGAACGAGGCACGTCGAACGCGCAAATGTTCCAGCAAGAGCTGATCGAAGCTCTGAACGACGTTGAGGCTTGCGTTACCGCTGGCCAGGAGCAGATCAAGGAGGAGAAACGCCGGCAACTCCAATTGCGTGAACAAAATTCCCAGTTACTTCGAGAAAATGTCGCCGAACTCCAGCAAGATTTCTGCACTAGCATCAAGGAACAACATGACCGCGAAGAGAAAGCGCTGGCCGAAGAGGAACGTGACTACGAGATCATGGAGCTGGAGGCCATGGCTGAACAGAACCAAGCGCTCACAATTGCAGCAATTCAGAACGCGTTTCCGAGCAAGATCGCGTTCCAGCAATTGCTCCAGCATATGCCTGACTACCGGTTTATTGCGGAGAGTTTTCGACGGCCGACAAATCAGCAGCAAGGAGCTGTGTTCGGCCAGAATGATCGAGAAGTGCACATTCTGCAGATTTATCGGGTTTTCCACGACGATTTAGCCACAGCATTTGAGGAAAACACGAGGCGAATCGAGAAAGAAGCATCAACTGGCGATGCTCAAGGCTGTGAGCTGTATCTGTACACAATTACAGATGATGACGAGACCACTTCAGTTCTCCAAAACGGGTTCGCTACTGCAGACCACAACTACGCCACACGAAGCTCGATGGACGAGTGGATTTTCCTCTTCTCCAACCCTCTCGTGGCTCTCCAATTCTATACTGGAACGACCCGTGAGCTGGAACCTCTCACCGACGAGTCTGACGATGATTGTCCATCGCAGTGGCCTGAAGTGGAGTCAGATCCCCTGGTCGAGAGCTTCAACTTGCTGTTGTGTCAAGTGCGAATGCAGCAGACGATCGAGCTGTTCCACCCTGAAAAAGTGCGATTATCCTCACTGGAAGAGCTTCACAGCGTTGCAAGTCCAAGAGGATCCGTGCTCCCACCCCCACCAACGGCCTTCTTACAGCTGGAACTTGGAGATCGAGATTCGTGGTCTTCTTCCCCATCAGGTGGACACGTCTACATGGCTCGTCGAGCTGCCGTGCACGCGCATGTTCTACCGCAGTTTGTGTTGCTCTGTTCGAAGCGCAGCGAGGTTTCTGCCAGTTACAGCAAGGGTCGACGCGTGGAAGACCAAGGCAGTGAAGCTCTACTGGCATCGTTTCAAAACAAGCTTCGAGCTGAAGTGGACGCCTACCACTCGCGTTTGTATCAGGAAATGGACCCAGCAACGATTCGTGTCCGCGCGCAGTTCCAGCAGGAGAGTGAGCAGCTCCAACAGCGACTGAAGAGCAACGAAGATCGAATCAGCCAGGAAAAACTCGAGCAAGAACGAATCCTCCGGTCGCTGCGAGGTGAGAAGACTGAGCGCAGACGGAAGTGACAAAGGCAGATAAAGGCAACTTCAGCTTGCCCATCCCGATCTGATAACAAGGACAATCGGCATACAGAGGTGTTGAGGTGTTGCATGTTCAAAAGATCCGACAGTACATGTACTCCTAGAAGAGGAAGATCCGCCACTATTGTGCACCAAATGGCCTCGCCACCACCAACTGCGTGTGGATAGAACTCACCTCACCACTAGCAGTTGCAAAACGGCTCCTTCATCTGTACCGTTGGCGATGTGTGCCTGTACCGTAGCTTTCAAACAAAAACACACGAAACCTCTTATATTACATCTTTCCTACAACATGTTCAATACGAAAATCACCTGTTATCTAAAAATACCTGCAACAATCAATATATCTCCTTTCCCGGCCTCTCATTCCTCTTCTCTTCCCGTGGATGATCCGCCCCGTGGACATGATGGGCAATGGGGGCTCTGATGCGCTTCCTCGCGCCCCGAGCAGCAGCGCACTGAGCGAGCGATCTCCTCTGCTTCGCGCCTTGGGTCAAGGCGAATCGACGTCCTTCGAGGGCTCGTACATGTCCATGCCGGCTCCCAATAGCGACGGCGGTCGCCTCTCGGACACGGGTCAGTTCCAGCCGCTGATCTTCGCGGAGAAGGCTCTGGCTGCGCTTTTAAACGGAGTGCTACTGTACGCTTTGGGTTGCGTTATTGGCGTGGCGCTGGTGTCGCTGAACTTCGAGGAAGTCTTTGGCGCACGCGTCAACTGGTGGCTCATCTTCCTGCCCTTTTGGCTGGCCAATGTAGCCATGTTGTACGCGCACGTGAGTTCGATCCGTCACGCAAAGACGTTGCGACGTTGGGCTGACGTTGAATCTATGAGCAACGAGCCGCTGCTTCCTTTACTACGACGAATTGTGCTGGTGTACGCTATCAGCTTCCCTCTTACGGTGCTGCTGCTGTGGAGCGAGTTGGCGTTCTGCGCGAGTCTGCAGAATACGTCAGTTACAAGTCTCTACATCTGCTACGCGCCGCTTATGGTCATCCAAGTGGCTTTTATCGTGAGATATCTACTTTGCAGATCCGACAGCACTCTACCGGTACGTCACAAAGAAAAAAAAGTATCTTCTTCAAATTGATGAGGTTTCTCATAATTTATTGTTTTTACAGGGAGTTTGCTGGGTGCTCTTGTTCGTGTTCACTCTTCTACTGGCGTACCAAACCGACACGCAACGAAGATTCGGATCACTGGAGATGACTCAGCCGCCTGTGTCTTGGTGGATCGTGTTTGCGCCGTTGTTCGCGTTCGAGCTGCTGATGACGGGGTCGTTGCTGCTCGTGCTGTACAACGAGTTCTCGGGCATTTACCGTCTCACTCGGTGGCAATTAGCAGCCAGTGTGCTCTACTCTTTGGCTCTCGTGTCGGCAGTGAGTGGTGAGCTGATGCTGCTGGAGCAAGTGGACTACCACTGGGGGACGTTCACCTTCCCATCCGGTATGATGTGCTTCGGACTGGTGTGTGCGTGTGTGGCCATGTACATTGTGGGTCGCCACCACGTGGAGGAGCTCATGGCCTCGAAAGGCGGTGCGGTGCCCGTGCCGTTGACAAGGACAGCGGACGGCTGGATTACGAGTCACGCGGTTGTGGAGCAGTGGGTGCTCTTCGGAGACATCTACCTGACTCCACAGGGACTTCAACTACGCAACCAGAAGGCAAGAAGCAACTCTGGTGTTGAATCGGAGGCAGCGGGGACTCGTATCATACGGCAGGTGAAGGGGCTTTTGACCAGAGTTACGTCGGACGAAAACATTGGGGACGACGACCCAGAGCACCGTATCCGTAATGTATTGAGACGAAAGACGTCGGGCAGCTACAGTGACATCATGCTGGAGGTCGTGGATACCCCGAAGACTCCGAACGATACCAAACGTTAAATTCTAAAATAATACTGGAGACTTTGGTAACGGATTGACGGGCAACTCGCTGACTTTTTCCAGTGGCGATGAGAAGGAAGCGCGCACTGCCCACTCCGCAAAAACCCACACCGGACAACACTCACGACGGCAATGGGCGGCAAATCCATCGACTGGAAGACGATCTGAGTCTGCAGACGCTGACACCTCGCTCACTGGCCAAGAGTATGACGGAACTGGAGGCTTTGAGGTCTCGAGTGCAGGAACTCGAGCAGCAGCTTGCCAAGCATCAGATTGAAGCACTCACCCCAACTAAAGCAAAGTTACCGCCATTATTGACAGATGGAGCTCAATCTGAAGTTTCGGTACTGATGTGTGCTCTTCCTCGTATCATTTGTGAGTATCCTAACTTCTTTATTGTTTCTTTTGCAAAAAGTTTCCTAGTGTCGGACTTCATACGAATGGTGTGAAATCTACGAGTGAATTGAGAACAGTTGGCATCTCTTCTCCTAGTGATCGAATAGCTACAGCACCTGCACCGACTTCACGGACTCTGAATGCTGTAGCTCCACTTGGGTCGCCTCCTGCTGATGATACAAGAACGTTCGCTTTTGTTTCCAGCAGTAGTCCTGGTAAGTCCCCACACTATGAAGATACGAAGATCACCATCGGACAAGAAGGTGAAGCTGCTACTTTCGCGACATCCCAAAGGAGTCGACTGTACCAGATTCTCAAGCGCTTGAACACAATTGCTACAATTCCAGAAGACGAGGTTCGTAGCTATTACCGTAGGCATGAAAGTGTACAGCACTTTACAGTCTAACCCTATGCTTTGTGCATCAAGCTCATGTTGCTGAAGAAACTTGTGGACGCTGAAATCGGGGATGTGATCAACTTTCTTCTTGAAATCGAATCCGAACAGTCCACCACTGTCATTCGCAGTAAACTTGCTCTTCTCGTAAAAGATGGTTCCCCTTCCAAGCACCGAAGTCTGGTACGACCAGAGTTTTCTAGCCGCCATCCTGTCTGGAGTATCCAGTATCCCCTGCTTAAAGTTGCGCAGAATCTCGAGCAGCTTCGAGACGCAGCTCCTTCTGGCTCGTCACCTTCAAAGAGGACTGACGTTATCGTATTAGTATCCAGTGGAGCTTACAACCCGATCCACATGCTGCACATTCGAGCCTTCTACGTGGCCAGGCAGTACGTCGAGTCCAACTACAAATTCCCCGTCGTTGGAGCCTTCATCTCTCCGTCTCATGATACCTACGTGCGTGTCAAGAACCGCCGAAACCCGCGAGAGATGATCACCAAACGCCACCGACTGGGTTTGATAGAGACTGCAGTGGCGTCTTCTTCATGGATCGAAGTGGATAAATGGGAGATCACTCGACGACGAGTTCTTGACTATCTCAGTACATTGACTCACGTTCGAGAAATGTGCGAGTCGCACTTCCCTCAGTACCGATTCCACCTCATGTACGTCTGCGGATGTAACACTGTGGTGAAACTGAGCCATTCTGCGTTAAGGGACGAAGGTTTCGGCTGTATTACGGTATGTCGACCTACACAGACGGATATGGTGATCAAACACTTGGGAAAAGCACTATCCAAGACAACAACGATAGTGGAAGATACTGGGGTACTGCCTTGTGACTTGGAACGAGCTACCAGTTTCCGTGTACGTCAAGCACTTACAGATGTGGCGTCGAATGGCGACAAGATCGAAATCATGGTAGGAAGACCAGTATTTAATTACTTGTGGCAGCATGAGATTGGTTATAAAATCGCAGGTAAAACGACTTGGACCGAAGAAGACAAGCAATGGCGACGAGAAGATCTCACATATGTAGAATATACTGAGAGTTAAGGATTCTACTGTCTCGGTCCTCCTTCTTCTTCCTCGTAGATCTCATCCACCGACTCGCTCTCTGCGTCGTCCGATGACTCGTCACTCTCATCGTCGCTGTCAGATGCCGAGTCGTTAGCAGTAGGGTAGCCGTCACTATCAGACTCACTGTCTTCAAGTTCAGTCTCTGAGGCAGTCGTTTGAGACGCAGTCAACTGCTCAGTCTCCTCCTCGTCTTCCGTTCCCGATGATTCAGTCGCTGCAGGGGTAGGAGCACTAGTGGGCGCTCGAGTGGCTCTGTCTTCTTCTTGTTCGGCTTCGTCAAACTCTTCCTCCGCCTCAGCCGTGTCAACCGACGACGTCTTGGATACGGTTGTGGTAGTCGTAGTCGGGTGTTGTTTCTCCTCCTTCTCCGCTTCATCAAACTCCTCCTCTTCCTCCGCCACATCCGATGACTCAGGTAGGCTGGTGGGGGCGCTGGTTGTTGACGTGTCAACGTGCTCATCTTCCTCCTCTTCTTGCTCGTTAAACTGCTCTTCTTC
Organism: Phytophthora plurivora; assembly: GCA_030027945.1. Taxonomy (NCBI): domain Eukaryota; phylum Oomycota; class Peronosporomycetes; order Peronosporales; family Peronosporaceae; genus Phytophthora; species Phytophthora plurivora. Next base: position 5,004,871 of record CP125268.1, read on the forward strand.
TTCAGCTACCGACGCGGAATTGTCCGTTGTATTGCTTTCTTCCTTTTCAACAATCTCATCGGACTCTTCTTCTTCTTCAGCTACAGACATCGACGCATCATCTTCATCTTCACCATCGGATTCGGATTCGCTAGTCGTCGTGTCCACCAAAGCTCTTCGAAGATGGACCCACTTCTCGGTAGTCGCCACTTGCTCACGCACGGCGGCAATCTCGGCGTTCGAGCTCTGCGGCAGCGCCACAAGCAGCGCTGCAGCGGCCAATACAAGGCAGTAGACTTTCATCTTCTTTCTTCCAAGCGACGCTCCGTCCAGATGCAGAATGAGCGAGTCAGCACGGCGTACAGTGCACCCAGCATACCATCGGCTTTGACAGGGGGAGCACACAGCTGTGCATGTGGTCACGTTGAAGAGCTAAAGGGAATCCTGATCTGAGAGCAGACACTACCCAAAGCCAAAGCCTAAGCACAGGGGCTTGATCCTTCGTTCATCAGAACCTCTTCAGTCCAAGTTCGGTTACAACGGAGACCTTCACCGTCTTTGGAGTCGCAACCGATAAAAAAAAGTTTAAAAACTTACTAGTATGACACAAGATCGCTGCGTTGTTTACCTGGTATCATTTTTAAGGTTGCAGTTTTTCACGGTAGCTTTTCTTGTCAAGAAATCGGGAACTGGTTTTGAGCATATCATTTGCGGCATAACCAGAGGTGAATCACCCACACCAACGACCGTCTCCTCGTTTAATAATCACGCTTCAGCACCAGTTCCCTGTCGTCGATTGAGCAAGTAATTGCCAGCAACTTTGCTCCCAGCCTGGAAGTTCCAGAACAAGGAATATGATATCTGCAGACATATTATCTGCTGCTTCAAGGAAATATTCGAGAGGTGCAGGTATACTTTTACTCGTCTTCGAACACTAAAATGACGAAGTTGATGATTGCAGTTGTCCTTGCCCAGACGAACGTCGTTCTCTGAGACGAGGGCTTAAATCCTATGCAGGATGCTTTTTGTTAGCGCTGAATGGTAACTGGCGACAGACCTAAACTTTAGCTCATTTCCGAAAGATCTGTGCAGTGTGGTAATTGTATTTCTGCTTCCTGCACCAGGATCGCAGCATTTCCACATGGAAGGGGGCAGTTGTAGACGGTGGCTGAGAGGGAGGTGTTCAGACGGCGGCAATATGCCCAGGTGAAATGCCGCCGTTAAATGCCGCGTTGCCATGTACATGTACCTGCTTTTGTGTTGAACTCAACGGTGAGAACCAGTACTCTCTAGTCGGCCAGCGTTTCGTGTCGGTGGGAATGAGATCTGTTCAGTACAACCCGCTTCCATGGTATTAGCGCGGCATAGGTGCCTACGGTAGCTTTTGAGCTGCACGATGTTAAGTCGTTGGCCCTTCTCACTTTCCAATTCGTCACGGACCAGAAAAGTCGATCCCGGTGGTTGTTACCCTCCATGCGGTCGCAAGAAGATGAAGCGAAAGCCCCAGCCGAGTCCAAGGGCCTAGCACCAAGAGTTCCCCAGGTAACAGCGGACGCTGCTGCCGCCCGCCCTCGACGCAAGAAACTCAAGTGGCGCACACGGGACCAACAGAGCTCCCAGCTCTACAACCTGCAGCTCGACCTGAACGACCTCCGTCAAGAGATCAAGGATCTGCAGGCATACGAGCAATTGCTGCTCAATCAGCGCGAAACGATGGACGACTACTACGTGAAGCGCACGATGCAGTACCACAAGGTGTTCGAGCACGGATACAATACTCACTCCTCGTCCTCTGGCAGCTTCACGTCGGCAGATACAGTCGAATTCATCCAGAACATGATGGACAATGAGGTTGCCGTCGGCAGCTTCGTCGGCTTCGAAGTCATCTTGGATCAGTGGGAACGCTACACTGCGGCCTTCCCAGGCTTCCAGTGCACTTTGAAGCAGTCACGCATCGCCTCCGCGGATGAAGTTTCGGTTGTATCGAGCACGATGGAGTACTTTTTCGAAATAACGCAAACGACGTTACAAGTTTTGTTCCCGACACTGGAACGCAAGCACCCGCACATTGGGGCGAAGCTTCTCAGCCGACAGTTCCGTGTTGCGGGATTGACGACCTTCACGTTCGACCCGCGTACGCGCCGCGTGGTGTGCTACGACAACCAGGTCGATTTCTTCAATGTATTCGCAAGCTTATTGCAAGATTCCAACGAGCTTTGTGTGTTATTCGAGAACGCCGCAATCAGTGAGCAATATTTTATCGGCGACACGGGCAGTTATCCAAGGCTACAAGCGTGCGACGACGACGATAAAGCGCGTTACCGAATCGCAGTTTTCTCGGACAGCGCTGACGATGAAGAAGGCGGTCAGCAGTCTCCCGATGTATCGCACAAACTGCAACTAGAGCACATTCTGGCTGAATCATCCTGACGAATGACGTTGAAGTGAATTGTCCGACCAGAAATGAAGACGTTTGCAGCATTTTCCTCTATAAGTAGAGCTTACGAAGCAAACGAATGTCCAGAAGTCAAGTGTCGCTGAATTGAAAATGAATTCCAACGCTGGTACCTAAAATATAACGTGTGCCGATAGACACACATGAAGGTTAAGTCGTTCCTGTTGACGCCATCTTGGACACGGGCCGTGTCACGGCAACTGTGTAATGTACAGAAGCTACAAAACCTACCGTGAGCAATGTCGTCTCTGGGTGTGGCCCTAACGCCGCAACTACTACGCGCCTATGCAGGAATGCGATCGAAAGATACAAAACGGTCGAAGCTTACCGTCGAATAGCGAATAGCGACTCTACTGTTCTCGCCCTCCGACAGTCGCACAATCCGGTCAGTTGAAAACTTACCCGTGCTCCCGCAATACTCTCAAGCAATGAACCCGACCGACTCGATCGCAGAGACGTTCAACGTCACTCCCGTGCCAACTCGAACTGTTCTCGCTCCTCGAGTGCCGGCGGTCACAGCCCTCGCCGCTGCCCGACGAGCCCCGAATCGTCGCAAGAAGCTCAAGTGGAGAACGCGCGACTCCCAGGCCTCTCAACTGTATAATCTAGAACTAGACGTCATGGGTCTTCGCCAGGAGATCCAACGCCTGACGGAGTACAAGGAGATTCTAAACGCGCGGACTTTTAATCGTCGAGATACCTACTATGTCAAGGCGGTGCAGGAGTACCACCGGGTCTTCGAGAACGGCTACCACCCGGGCGCGGCTATTGATGCTACCCAGTTCATCATGCAAGTGATGGACGAGAACGTCGCAATGGGCCGCTTCGCCGGTCGTCAAGTGATGCTGCACCAGTGGGAACAGTACACGAAAGCGCTCTCTGGACTCGAATTTCACTATCTGAGCTCACGAGTCATCTCTTCAGAGGGAAGAACGATCGTAACTTCCTATGCCAGCTACAAACACGCCGTCACTCGAGACACGCTCGAGGTGATGTTCCCTGACGCTTTGAGGCAATATCCTCGCATCGCAGCCAAGATGCTTGGGCGTGTTTTTAACGGGGTGGGGCAGTTCGACTTTACGTTTGATACGGAGACCCACCGCATTGTTTCCTTCGACTTCCAGCTCGACTTCCTCCAAGTATTCGCGCGCTTGCTCCAGGACCCACGTGATCTTTGTGCCATTTTCCAGGGCGCGAGGATCTCCCAAGAGTGTTTCATCGGCGATATGACGTGCTACGAAGAGCGCCAGGAGCCTGTGAAGCTGGAAGACGCCGTTGTGACGGAGATAACAGAAGCCGGTGATAAGGGGTTAGAGTACGAGGAAAAGCTGCCTTACAGTGCCGAGGTTAGAGGTGAGGAACGCCGACAGCCTTCGCTAGCTGAGGCGGAGTGGGAATACCAACTTTGAGTTGGGTTGGAAGAGGTTACGTGTGTCTGTAATAAATTGCAGCGATCCTTCCCCAGGGGTGATTCTTCTTCATTATGCTAACAGATCTCGAGCTGTACTGTAGGTCGAACCAGTTAACTGATACACCGAACAGTCACGATACACTGCAAAAATATTGGCATGGCCTTCAGCTGCACTCAGTGGCAAAGGTCTTGCTCAGGTGCTAGTAGATAGCCGCTTTCAGGACCTGAAGACACTGTATCTTGTTTTAGTAAACAAAAGAAAAGATCTTTGTCGGCGGACAAAGATTTTTTTTTGCAAACCGTTTGATGTTGAAGTAAGTAGACCAATCAAAAGCAGCAAGTAGATTTTATCGGAAAAGTTGTACTCTAATTAATCTCCTCGTCCTCATTCTGACGCTGGAGCTCCCGATCAAGGCGCTCGAGGTCGTCCCGATCCAGCTCACCGCTGCCATCTCGGTCGAGTTTGTGAAACTGGGCAATTATACCGTCAATATCATCCTGATCGGCTTTGTTCAACTTTACGAGCATGTAGCTCAGATACTCCAGCTTCGACACCTTGCCATCTCCATCGGCGTCCATGGCCAGAAGCTCCTTCATGCTGATCTTAGTCTTCATCACGGAACGCGCGCTAAGCTCGTTGAGGATCGACCCAACACCATGCGCTACAGTTACCACAGCCAGGGGCAGGTAGAAAATAGCGTAAAGCTTGGCGCTCGGGGATTTCGGAGAGAAATCGCCGAAGCCCACAGTTGTGATCGTGATAAGCGTATAGTAAAAGCAATCCAGGATCGGCCAACCTTCAATTGCACCCACAATGAGGCCGGCCAGGATCGAAATAACAATAGGCACAAATGCTTGGACGAGAGCCCTGTTATTGTCCGAGAAAACCTTGCGGGCCCAGCTTGGCAAGCTCCCTTGAAATCGTTTCCAGTGGCTTTTAGTCTGATCTTTCTCCCACATCTTAGCTTCTTTATGCTGAAATGAGGCAGTTGACCGAGCTGTCGCTGCGGCGTTCTCCACGTTGTTGAGAAGTTTCCGAGTCGCCATTTTAGTGACGTGTTTTTGACGTTGGAGAAACCAGGACGCCAACTGACCGAGAGCCACACCAATTGTGCAGATCCCGTAGAAGGCGAAGAAGATCGTGAACGCCTTGCCAGCTGTAGTTATGGGGATAACATCCCCGTATCCAACCGTCGTAACGATGACCATCGCGTAGTACACGCAGTCGATAACAGACCAATCTTCGACGTAGTGGAATACCAGAATACTCACTGCTATGTATGACAAGACAAGAGCCAATGCGATCAAATTGGATCGCAAACTCTCTTTGTTCTTGCGCGCATGGTCTGCGCCAGCGATGATCGTTTGCTGGGCAACGTTAGTTACTGTGCGAGTATTGTTCGACGTAGCGGGCATGTTAAAAATCGACTGCACCACAAAGCCACAGGACAAGTTACTTAGTTTGAGCAGCTGACAGATATTTGCACCATGCAGCTAGCTACCTGGTCGATTACAGGTTCAGGTTTCTCATCAGAAACACCAAAAGAGTTGTATCGGACATTCTCAGGCTCTGAACCCTAAAGAGTGCCAAAGGGGAGACATAAGTACATCGGAAGCAATATTTACTCATCAGTAAGATCTACAAACCAGAACTGGGACTGAAATCACCACATCCGCTCCAAGAATCTCGTCTCGTTTCGCGTTTGGGCTCTGCTAGGTAACAAGCCGTTTAAGAATCAATTCAAGTGCAATCTGCAGATGTTCAATGAACGCTTACCTTCTCCATCGTGAAACAACGCCAACGCGGGTCCCCTAGCGACGGCTCTGGCGTAAAGCCGAGAATGCTGGAACGACCGTGTGAAGTCCATTTACGGACAGAAGACAACTGGTAGCTAAATTTACCTGATCTCGATCCAAAAGCGTACGTGCATTATTTTCACGATACATATTATCTGCTTTTCTATCAAGTTCAAAATTCCTATTGCTGAATAACTGCACTCGCTAATCAAGTGCGTCTAAACTTCTACGTCTAAAGCATCAGCAATTCCACTGCTGATAGAGCTGTTCACTAAGTAGCTGGTCCCTTGACGCTGCAGCGGCGTTCGCGGTTGAATACCTTTCATATTGTAGTACTGCAGTAGTTGCGTAGGGATCTCTGCCAGTGTTTCCTGAAAACAATTTATCGAATTTGGTTAGCAATTTTGTCCTTCACACATTATTCGGGATCCTCAAAATCGTACCTTTGCTAGTCGCGCGGGGTTGCGACGGAACTGGTTGAAAGGGACAAACTGCACACTGTATAAAACGCAGCATCACATGGTTAGACATCGAGCAAACGAATCCTCAACAAATAAAAATGAACGTACATGTCACGAGCCGCTTTTTGACGCCTGGAATCAACGAGCAGTTTATCATCAGCATCGAGAGCATTCATAGCGGTGAAGTCGGCGTTTCCCACAGCTACAATGACGATCGACAAGGGGAGTGTTGACGCCTGCACCAATTCGTCAATTGTCTCCTGCATGTCCATGATCGCACCATCCGTGATAATGAGCAGCACGAAATACTTGAGATTTCCACTCCCGCTTTGCTCGACTGGAGTCGAAAAGGTTCTCGCGATAGCGGCAGCCTGGTGCACGAGAGGTGCAAACTTGGTCGGGCCATGGAGCTGGACGAACTGGAAAGAGTTGGAGTAAGCATTCATGATGCCTCCGATCCCCTCCACTTCCGGCTGCGAGGGGTCAAACGTCAGTGGGAAACAGTGATTCACGACTCCGTTAACCAATCCACCGAAGCCGTAGACAGGGAATCGCTTGTCCGAGTCATAAGGCTCTAGAATCGCTCCCGTTGCTGTAATTGCAGCCTGATAGTCGTTCATTTGCCCTTGGTAGTTTCCTCCCATATAGTGCAGACTCCCAGGGTCCGATGGACTGCCATTGGATGCTGTGTAGTCAATGCCAACGACCAAGCTGACCTCACAACCGCCACGTAGGTATTCTGCGAAGGTGTGTTGCTTGAACATGTCAATCTGCTCGAGGATGAGCACGCCTGAGTTTTTGTACCTCTTGCCCTTCTTCGCTTGCCTTTCGCGGTTAATCAGATCCATACTGCGACGTTCTCCAGTCACAAACTCTGCTGCTTTCACCGTGCAACTGCCAATGAACTGGTGTTTGCCGTTCTTCTCCCAATCCATACACTCAAACTTCAGCAACTTGGACAAGTCTCCGTTGCAAAGCTTCTGCACACTTAAGGTCGCACGACGCCACTTAGGGTCGCAATTGTTCATCACAACTTCACTACGCCAAACCAGAATCCACGACGAGGTCACGAGTGGATCGCACTTGTTGTCGCGCAGTCGATAAACGTTCAGGAAAGGGTCGGACGCTCCAAACCAGCCGTCCTTGTTGTCCAGCTTGGTCGCAGTAAACCTGACGTTGATCATATCAGCACACGTAGCTACTTCTTCAGCGTCAATGACCACGTGACCGGATAAGTGGTGTACGTGGCCTCTTCCCTTGTCGTTTTGCAGGAGTTTAAGCACTGCCGACTGGCCTTTGGACGACATTAACTGTCCCATCGTAATCTCCACACAACCAAGGAAATCGTGGTCGGACAATCGCTCGGACGAGCTGTCACGGTCAAACACCTCCACACGCAGTCTCTGGACTTCTTCAAAGAAAAAATCCACTTGGAACGACTTGGCAAACGCTGGGTCGGGCGTATTCATGATCGTTTCGGTGCGTCCAACCTCTCTCCACCCCTTCTTCTGCGCTTCCTGCATGTAGACCACAATGAACGGGTCGGATTGGCTCAAAAAGTCGGATTTCTTCAAGCTCTTGCAGCGGAATCGAAGCTCCACGACACTCGACGGTGTTGGTGCCATTCCGTCGGGCATCATGGCCATAGAACTCGTAGACGACGAAAAGCTTCCGGGCTGTACCGGTCCATAGCCTCCGTGCAACGTGGGGTCGCGAAGAAAAGGAGCCGGAAGCTGTTGAGTTGGAGCCGGAGGAGGCCTGAAGTTTTGGCTGGACTGTTGCGGCGGGCCGTAATTCTGCGGTTGCTGCGTGTAATTCTGCGTCTGTTGGCTGTAATTCTGACTGTAATTCTGCTGGATGAACGAGTCTCTGGCTGGGGCCGAAGGTGGGGCATTCTGTCCAATGTCCGGGTACAAAGGGGCTTGGGCTCCATACGGCTGCTGGGGTTGGATGGCGCCCTGGAACGACCCCCGACGGTCGTCAGGCGGAGCTTGTGGAGTCACGTGGTAGTGGGCGTTGACGGGGGGCGCCGAGGGGGACGAGAGCGAACGCTCCCGGTAGTACGGGGGCTGCTGCGAGTACATTGCAGTTTATTCTGAAATGAAGTGCAAGTTTGAATAGGAACGCAAGGACGGACTGTGATTGGCTGATGCGAAAATCTATTTAATTTCTCTGCGACAGTTGAATATCCATCCCGTTCTGATAAGCGATGTACACTTGCCACTTCGAGAATGATTGTTTTGTGCTTGTTGCAATTGTGAAAAAGATTTTTTTTTCTTTAGCCGGAAGAGTACACTTTGACCACATTCTTCCGCATTCTAGAGGTGAAGGCGTTGATACAGATAACTGACAGTAGAAGAGTGACGACACTCACAGCGCAGCAGATGAAGGCACGCTCCGTCTTCTGCACCATTCGCTGGAAAAGATCGAGCAGTTCATTCAACGCCGAGCGAAGCCAAGCTGTAGACGAACACAGGCAGATGATACGGTAAAGTACGGTCGGAACAAATTAAAAAATAAATGGTTGCGTACCACAGTTCCCATTGAAACTACAGTCGGCGATCTTACTTGCGCGGACCGAGTCAGTCACGAACTCGACGGGGGCTTGGAGTTGGAATTCCGCCTTTTCCATGGCACTAGTTTTCACTATCAAATCATCTAAAGAACGTGGAGATTTTATCAGAGTTTTGTTTTTTCAGTTTTGCAGCTGAAAACTTACCTAGTAGCGGGTGGATTTTGGAGATGATGCTGGAGACAGTCGCCACATACATCTCCAGTTTCTGCTTCTGGTAGTAGAGCTGCGCAACCATTAGCCACTGGGTTTGTATCTGCGTGTTCAGTTCAACCCCTCGGTCGCTGACTCCTCGCCAACTTCTGTTGAAAATATTTTGGATATCCAAGAGATCGTTCGTGGTCACGAGGTTACCATCGCCGTTGGGGTCCATCAGTTGCTGCACAGTTGAGTTGAGTATTGTTTTGTGTATCACGTCCGTATACGGTGTGGTAGCGTTAGAATCGGTTAAAGCAAGAGCTTTGAGTTTGTCGAAGTGTGACGTCACGAAGGTCTCGTTCCACGCAAAGAGTTCAATCAAAGCCTCATTTGAGTGTTTCATAATATTTTCCAGCGCAAAGATCTTCGGCATGTCGTACAGTTCGGTAAAGTTAAATCGACTCGGATAATCCGTGTCAGGAGTTGGATGCGGTGGGACGCGAAGGGTATCACTGAACGCGAGTGGTTCGACCATTTCTGTCGCTTCTACGAGGTTTTGATCCAGGAGAAGTCTACGTACGTCCTCTGCAGACTGAGTTGAAGGCAGAAATGCGTATGTGTTATTTTCTAGCCGCCCCAAGACCACTATTCCGTCTTGGATCATGGTACTCATTGCGTAGAGTATTCCAGTCAGAAGTATTGCAATTAGAAACCCGATTTCAGCAAAAAAGGATGTTGTGTGGGCGATTTTACGCTTCCCCGTCAAAACTCCATGAGAAAAAGCACTTGCGCCCAGAAAAATGGACAACCCACAGAGTCCACAAAGAGCACCCAGACAATAGAGTGAGAACTGTCGAATTTCTCCTGAAATTACGTTGTATCCAACAGCAAGACGCTCATTAGCAACACGAAACTCGCTGCACATTGTGTGCATTCGCTCAAGAAACCTTTGAATTGATGGCGATAGTGTACTGCTTGCGGTACTGAAATCCTTGAGGTCCCTTTTTGCGGTAAGCATGTCAATCTGCACTTCGAATATGTGCATTCGCCAAGACGTTTTAGCCTCCTCTACCAAATCCATGAGCGCCAAACAAGTTTTACACTTGAAGCAGCCCGTTTCTCCACCAATTGTCATTCGAGATATCACGCTTGGCTGGGTAATATTCATGTAGTCGCAGTCGACCGAGGGGTTATTGATGGTTGGAAAAAGCAGAGAATAGCTAGAAAGAGGGTTGAGCAAGTCGAATATGGACTTGCCTAGAATATCGTCGCCATAACTCTGCTTGTCCAGGAATGTATGAGTCTCCAGGTCGGCTCGCGAGTGCTCTTGGATGCTTTGTAAGGAAACGGACATGCCGTCAGCTTTGTGGTATCCACTTGCGAGAAGTTCATCCAGTGGTGACAGGAAATTAGTTTCGAATGTTGTTAAATTGTTTGGAAGAGTTTCGTTCAGTAAGGTAAATACCGATTCAGACATCGGTTTAATGTCGTTGTACACGATGAAAAACGTCATCAAGGCTGCCCCAGTACTAATGAGGAGAAATAACATCATGAAGCTGCCCCACACAATTTTCTGGAGTCTGCTGTAGATCTTGGGCTTGGCAAGGGGATTGCGACGCCGGCAACCGCATTTAAAACAACAAAATTGCCACATGACATGGCCAACAAATATCAACGCAAAGAACGCTGCTGCAAGAGCGAAGTAAGCCATAGTTGACCAGCCAAATTGACGATACGAGCCCGTTTCCAGTATGCTATGAAACCCAGAAGCTGCGCTTGATGTTGTTGCACTGGTAATTGCCACATCGTAGTCAAAAGAAATTAGATAAGATCGTAAATCCGGTAGCAAATGAGCCACTGAGGACAGATTCGTAGCATTGGGAAATGTTTCGTCGTTAACCACCGCTGCAACGTCGTACACTATAAAGCGAAAGTCAGCAATCTCTAGTCAGGGCCCCTTTCATAATATATTTTCAAGCTTACCGCTGTCCTGACAGTGATCACCGGAGAAACCCCATCGGTTGACGCATTGACATTTTCCGGATGCGTCTTCGTTGAGTGCTCGACAAGTGCCTCGTTGTTCGCAGCACAGATAGTCATAGTCGTTGTCGATCGGATAGTTTGTCCCTACCATCCGACCGCTTCTCACTCGTCGTTCTCCTACTTGTTCATTCAACGCTGGGTCGTATGGGAATGTTATTGAGCAAACTGGTTGCGGATCTGTCTTGAGTTTGATGTCCCAGATAAAGACGAGGGATCCCGTCGCAAGTTTCCCATTGTACGCGTCGGCTCGTTTGGACGAAGAGCAGCCCCCGCAGCACGCGAAGTTCGAGTCATAATGCGCTGGTGCCACACCTGTAATTGTCATGGAGCTGAGGAGTGAGGGACACAAATTGAAGCGCTAAAATTGAATGACAGCGGTTACTAAAGTGAAAATTACATCATTTTAATAAATATTACATTAGTGTATACATAGTCATGTATACATACCAAATACAAGCCCCTAATTGCGAAAATCACACTAGTGAAACATAACATTTTAGCTAAATGTTGCTCGAGCTCGCAGACGAGTGCAAGCAGAATATTTGGGAGTTCCTGGGCGTGCAGGAGCTCTGTCGAGCGGCGTCGATGGCTCGCAATGCAGAGCAGGGCGTTTGTACGGGTCCGATCTGGCAACGACATGCTCGAACGCTGCTGACGAAGGGGCAGGAAGCTTTAAAGGGAGACACAGGAGTGTTGGCGTGCCGGTTGGAGCGACGCAATGCCAGTCGAAACCTACTGGCCGCAGAAGATAAATATCCGGTGGTGGCAATTGATAAAAGTGACGAGGACAAACTTTTAGGACTACAAAGCGCAATTGACTGGAGGCTTTGGTATCGAGACACTCACGTGGTGCGTGGTCAAGTGACTTGTAAAGGCAATTGCAAATTTTTACTGACGTTATTTTGTTCTTAGCTTTTGGTGAGGTTTAGCAGGAATAATACAGGTTTTGCTCATACGATGAGTGCATTGCAAGAGCTGAAAACGGAGCGCTCGCAGCTTAAAGAAGCTGTTCAGAACGTCAAGGCCTCGTCTCATGCAGACAAGCGGACTCGACGCCTTCAGATGAACTGCGTAAAGTGGATGAATAGGACGCACAGACGACAAGCTGCAGCTTCGAATTCAATCCAGGCACAGACGGCAGCGATGTCTAAAGCTGAGCTAACGGAGCGACTTCAAAGCGTGGAATGCTCGATTCAAGCAATGGCGAAAGAGCAGTTTGGACTGCGCAAGCGAGCGATGAAGAGCTTGCACAAATTGAACATGCAACTAGCGAGTGAGACGAAGCTACTGCAAGATCTGGGCGTTTATATTGAAGGCGTAAAATTTGTTGCGTAATTATTGACACGAAACTTTCGAAGCTCCGACCATTTTCACCACAACTTTGTGGGCTCGGCAACATGATTTCGATACGCGCCTACGTTGCAAACTTTGACATTTGCTAGTGCTTGCCGAGCGTATTCACTCGAGTTTAGCCCCGCATTCTGCATAGTTCAAAAATTGTACTGTGAAATTAAGCCAGGTATGATGTTCACGTCTTGACTTACCCGAAGAGCAATGCCCAACTTGAATCTAGCGTTCTTGAAAAGTGTCTCCGAATCATATCCGTGACTCGGAAACAGTCCCGTTTCCTTTTCCACAAAGGCAACAAATATGAAATTGCGGTGTTTTCACAAGAATCACATCAGCGAAACGTACGGTAATCGGAAGGCCCTCCTGAGCAGCTTCAACGTTTGACCGAAATGCAGCAGTCTCTTGTCGGGTACGCTCTGGGTCAGGCTGTAGCAAATAACATTAATCAGCTGCGAGTTTCAGCATACCAAGAGACGTTGCGTACCGCTATATTTGCGATGATTTGAGCGTAAGGTGTCTTCTCCTTCAGCTCGTTCAGTTTTGCTACCCGCTGCTGTTCAAGTTGCGCTCTGTGAAGTTCCTCTAACTTCATATCTTCCAATTTGCGCTGTCAAAACTCACACAAAAGATGAGATCACCAATTAGTCTACCAGAAGCAGTGACAAACACAACCGACCTGAAATTCATCGTGTCGATACTGCACTCTTTCAGCGTTAACGATGCTCTGAAGAGCTCGTTCCTCCTCACGCCTTCGCTCTTCTTCAAGCTTGAGTTCTTCATCTGCTAGTTTATCAAGCGCTTTGCCTTTCTTGTACTGGTCGACGGCCTCTTTCTGCTGGTCAAGTTTTCGTCTCCATAGGAGCTCTTCCTCCTGTTGTTTCTGGGTTTCTATCAGTTGCTCCAGTTCGCGCTGTTGTTTCTCTATTCGTTCTTTCGCTTCCTTTGTCACGCGCCACTGAGAAACTTGGGCGTGTCTTTGCTTGTATTGCTGCTGCATCTCGCTCAATTGCTGCACTCTGCGTATCCTTTCCTGCTCTTGATTGATGGCAGCACGAAGCTTGACTGCAGCTTCACTCTGTAGCTGGTCCAACTTGCGTTGAAACTCTCGCTGGCGGTCTTTGCATTTGTCGTGGTAAAACCGGGAATGCTGGTGAAACTTCACGTGCTTCTTTAACTCGAGAAGAGGAACGCCAGGCAACACCAACGCGAGCTGATCGTACAAGAGCTGTGGTTTCTTGCCACCGCCAAGCTTTTTCTCGTAGCTACAAAGAACTTTTAAAAATCGCTCCTCATCTGACTCGTTCCAGCCTCCATTTTTGGAAGTTGCAGCCTCAGTGCTTCCAGCTGCGTCGCTGGTAGACGCAATCTCGATAAATTCCTGCTCGTACTGATCAAGGTCTTCGCGTAATGTAGTAAAAATCAATCGAAATTCGTCGGATAATTCAAGTCTCAGCATTTCATCCGGACACTCGTTCCCTCCTGCTGCTTTCACTAGTCCAGCTATCCTCTCCTCTTGATCTTGCTGTTTATTTGATGCTGAATTGAAGCTGCCATCTCGCAGAGTCTCCAATACCTTCCGATAGCAAGTGTCAAAATCCTTTTCACACGACTGAGCTTCATCTTCCAGTGTCGCCTCAATCATTTGGCGCCCAATGACAGCGTCGTATACGAGTTGGCGCACATTAGCCTCCATTTCTTCTGGGGTCTGGTTATTTTTCTCGTCATTGTGTTTCTTGTGAGAAAGAACCAACAGCAACTGCTTCAAAGCTGCTCTCTGGTAACTTGCACACGGCAAAGTGTTAATTGTCTAGAACCTTGGCAATGAATTTCGGCACTACCCACCTGCTCGCGTTCTGATGTGATTTGGTTTATCAACGCGACTCGATTGAGCTGTTCTGTTCGAATGAGGTCTTCTAACTCTGCGGTGAAAATTGCACTGGTAGAAGCATGCGCGGTGCTGTTGTAGCCTTCGTTGTCGTCATTTTGTCTGTTGTTGTTGCTCTCGTAGTCCTGCTGATCATCGCAAGATGCAGCAATGTTGCTCTTGTCTGGAGTATCTTGTTTCTTGGATTCTTGTGCTGTGGAAGTCTCGTTGAACAGACGCAACAGAAGCGATTCAAGCTCCTTGGTACAATTCTAAGCGGTAAAAAATGAAACATTGTTAAAATATCAACAAATTATGCATCGAGTTGTCCTAGCGCACCTCCTCCAACTTTCTCAGACGACTGTGTTCCTGGAGCCACTCAAACTGCCCAAAACAATGTTAGTAGTGGTTCAAGTGGCAGTTGTATGATTACTACTGTCACCTTCAGATTGTTTGCCTTCGTTATCTGCTTTTGGTTTTTCGAGATCTTTTTCATTTGTCGAATTGTCTGTAGAACGGCTACGTTACGCACGTTTGCATATGATATAATTGTTATTACAGACTTACGTTGAGCACATCATCACCTTGAGCTTGCAACTTAGAGGCCACTTGGAGCTGTTGATCTATTGTCAATCCTGTTGTCGCGCGAAATACTTTCTTTCGCGCAGCTGCTGCACACGGCAACTTGGTTGTCAGCACAACTCGTCAAATAATTACATGGCTGAAGCCTTACATACGCATAGAGGCTGGAGACTTCTTCGTTGTTGCCATGGCTGAAATGTTTGGCGTCAAGGGTCGCAACTATAATTGCCGCAACAATAGTAATTTCTGTGGTATTTGCTCCGGAACAATTGCCAAAAATTATCATAAGAGGAAAACAATGTTCATGTAAAGCTATCGGTGCAAGACTGGCACTACTCGGGTGATCACGCAAAGAACACGAGCGAAGCCATTTAGCGCGTGCCCGTACGAGGACGCGCGAATCCCTCCTCCTTCGATTCGTCCATGTAGTCCTCCTGCTGCGTGCAGATGCGCAGGATCTCCTTCTTGCTCGACTCCTGCTGATAGCCACCGATGAACAGCTCGTCCAGAATGTAGTAAGCCTGTAATTCATTCGACCATAACACCATTAACTTCTCTACCGACAGCACAAATAGCATTATTTCCTTGCTTTACCTTGTGGAAGTTGAAGATAATGTCCAGCTCACACACCTACAACAAAATGTCATATCAGTTAACCCCCGTCTTCCACTATCGAACGTTATAAGCCACGTACGTTGCCGAAGTAGCGATCCAGCACCTCCACAAACAGGTGAATGGCCTCAAGCGTGATGAGCTCGTTTTCGTCCTTGGAGATGCACGCGATGAAGTACAAACTCGCGTATCTGTTGCGACAATATCAGCCTTGGTGACCTCTTTTTGAGTAATATAATGTAGTCAAGTGCCCACCTCTTGTAGACGATCTTCTTCTCCTTGAATTCAATGAAGTTGCACTGCTTGTGTGGGCGCGAAAGCACCAACGACGTGATGTCGCGGATCATGCGCGTCTTCTCCTTAATGGACGCGTTCAGGTACCACTTGGCCAGACGCGTCTTGCCCTGGCGGCTCACGAGCAGGACGGACTCAATCTGTACATACCGCAGTATTTACATGCAGCGTTAGAGGACTATTCGATCTAGCAAGAGCAACCTTCACGCACCATGGCGACGACTCGGGGCGGAAGGTGATACAATAGGGAGCCACGTCGTCGAGTCGGCTCCGGTGGTAGAAGCAATAGATGGTGACGATATCTGTGGATACTGTGGTCCATTTTCGACTATGACTATTGGACGAAATGGCAAACCTTTTCTTTTTCCCCATGAGACGGGCGCGATCTTGTAATAGGGGCATTTAGATTTTGACTAGATATTTGTAAGTACTTACTTTATTTTCAACCAATCATCATTTTTTTAGATTTAGATATGAGACGGGGTCGCATAACTACTGATTTTGTTTAATCACGCTCGTGTCTCCTGCCAATCAGAATCGAATCCGCCATGAACTCGTTATTGCTCCCCTCTTCGCGCCAGGTACGCGCTCGTCATCGCTCTCTTCCTGCGTGTTGCAGTGGTGATTAATCCTCAGTGTCCCTCTCTGCAAAGATCCGCCGCTTCCTCATGACCGACGCTACTCCGCTCTCGGGGCCTGTGGCGCGCCGCATCCATGAAAAGTTGCTGGAAGCATTCGCGCCCGCGCACCTGGACGTGATCAACGAGAGCCACATGCACAGCGTGCCAAAGGGATCCGAGACGCACTTCAAGGTGGTGGTAGTAACCGACCAGTTCGACGGGAAGCCGCTGATCCAGCGCCACCGCATGGTCAACACCGTGCTGCAGCAAGAACTGGACGATGGCGTCCACGCACTCAGTATCCTCAGCAAGACCCCGAAGCAGTGGGAAGCCAATGCCAACGTCAAGCCGTCGCCCAACTGCCGAGGTGGCATGACAGTGGACGAGAGCAAGAAGGAGTTCCTTGAAGGGCTCAAGAAGAAGCACCAGAGTGAGTAGATGACTAAATAGCCTATCACCACAGGCCAGTGACGCTCGGTGTATTTTGATTCCGGTCGATACCGTCTAGCGAGATCTACGGAGGTGGTTCTGCAGCATGTTGAGCATTACGGACAGCAAACCGCCCACGACGACGCCTAGAATCTCCTCCTTGTGCTCCTCCATTACGGACAGCACGTTCTGCATTGACGTTGGCAGTTGTTTCTTCCAGGCACCAGAACCGGAAAAGTACCTGCGAGAGACGTGGTGACCGATTTCGTCGGGAACGGAGACGTCGTGCGACGCGATGTACTGGTAGTGCATGCGGGCAACGGCCTCCATCAAGGCCGCCTCGATGTCAGCCTCCTCTTTCGGTCGCGTGATGGCGCGCTCGTCCTTGTCCGTGATCAGCAACACTTCGTCAAAGCGCGAATGCAGCTCATTGGCAATCACCAGGTGCATCGCGTACTTGGAAATCGCCTGCTTGGCCTTCTTGCGGAGGATGTCCCAGTCCGTCTCGAGCTTGAACGACACAACAAAGGACTGTGGAGCCCAGCTATGGCGCAACACGCCGAGCATCTTGGGTACCTGCTGCAGCGACAGCTCTAACGGACCTGCTCTTGACTGGATCTTGTGTTCCGACAAGTCCTGCTGAGGGATGTAGAAGTCGCTTACTGCAGCTGCTAGCAGGAACAACGCCCGCTCCTTCCAAGGAGCTACACACGTCGCAACCATCCGAAGGGCAAAAAAATAGTCGTCTACGGAGGTGAACGGCAGTGAGAGCAGCGTGTTGGTTGCACGTACATTGCGAAGTTTGTTCACTGCGTCAACCACGTTCTTCTTGGCTGTAGGGTCTTCTACCAGCACGCGGATCTGCTGCTCTTGGACGTTGCGGGTGGACACGTCCACGTGCTGCAGGAAGTCCACGTCCAGCGACGAACACGTGGCTCGCTGCAGGTGTCTGGCAAAGGGGGCAATCGACCCTGGACGGTGCACATAGATGACCGCGTAGCCCAGTCCCAGCAGGTACTCGACCGACGCAGCGCCTCTGGATCCAGTGGAGAAATTGTCAAGGAAGCGCACAGTATTGCGCTCCAGCGGGACGGTTGTACCGCCGGACGTCACGACCGCTACGCATTTACCCACGACGCGGTGGTGATCCAGGAAAGCCTCTACTTGTTCACGACGCTCGTCCGCCCATTTGGGCTGCGATGTCTTGAGGAAATAGTCCTCGGTGCGGCGCTGATCTTCGGACATTGCGCACCGCAGTAAATGATCGATCGACAAGCCTTGCCATCTCCATTGTGTGTGGAACACTATTTAGGTGCCAATTAGGAAGTTGGCCCTGATTAGCCGGGTTTTGGACACAGCCGGGACTGCATGGGACAGGGCGTTTAGTCCCGTTGACTTGAAGTTTGTAAGTGGCCCAATTGTGATTTGGTACCTTTCATAGCCGGGACATCGGACCAAACCGTCAAGTTGAAGTTGCACGATCTTTACGTAAGCAATTGGCAAGTTTAGGGAACAGTTCACGTTTGTTAACATTTTAGAAAAGAAATGGACAGTCGACTCTAGCACTGCACTCTCCGCATGATGGCGGACAGAGTGAGCACTTCACCATACCAGCAGTACACGAGTCTTTTTACACTCCTACGCCACAATGACTGGGGATTTGGCTTCAACGTAAGCGGGCGACTTGGCGCTGGTACGTGGATGGAAGAGCTCTTCGATGTCCTCAAGCAAAAGGCCCTTGGTCTCCGGGCAGAAGTAGTACACGAACACACCGCAGCCCACACTGAGCCCTGCGAACAGGAAGAAGACGCCGTTGATGTTCATGTACGGGAACAGCTTGACGATCTCCGTCATTAGCGCGCCTCCGACCCAGTTGGCTGCAGTTGAGAGGGACACGGCAGTCGCTCGAACGTTCATTGGGAAGATCTCCGAGCAGTAGATCCAGGGCACGGCACCCCACGACACGGCGTAGCTGAAGACGAAGAACGCTGTGCCAATACAAATGAACCAGCCTCCAACCTCAGGACAGCCAGAGTCATCGACGTTGCCGTCGCAGATCACCGTGAACAGGATCGCGGCGAAAAGATGGCCAATGAACATCCCGCAGGCTCCGATCAACGCCATTTGACGACGACCAAACTTGTCCAACATGAACAAGCCGGGCATCGTGCTCAAGCAGTTCACACCACTCAATAGAAGCGACGCGTAGATACCGGCACCGGTAATGTCCTTGAAGATAAGTGAGCCGTAGGTCATGATGGGGTTGATACCGGTAGCCTGTTGTCCGAGCTGGAAGACCATGGCGATAAAGACGCGCTTGCGGATCGAAGGCTCCCAGAGCTCCTTGAGTCCGAGACCCTCAGATTCCTCCTGGGCGATTTGGTCGCCGATAGCTTCAAGTTCATGGTGAACGTTGTCGGTTTGACGAAGACGCTTGAGAACAGCTTCAGCCTTCTCCTTGCCCTTCTGCTGGTACGTCCAACGAGGACTCTCAGGCACGCAGAAGATGCCACAAAGCACGATAACGGGAGGGATCATGGACACGGCATTACTGATGCGCCATCCTTTGTCGTCGTTCTCCACAAGGATGTTGACGAGGTTGGCGAGCCATTGGCCGAACGTGACAGGGAACACCATCAAGCCTGACAGACGTGCGCGAAGCTCTTTCGGGGCCATTTCGGAGCCGAATAACGGGAGCGAGAACGATGAATTCCCAACGCCGAAGCCCTGCACGATGCGTGCGATGTACATGAGCGTGTGGTCCTGTGCGGGGTTTAAGCACACCCAAGTCGTTCCAATGCAGAACAGAACGCCAGCGGAGAAGATCGTAGCTCGACGGCCGAACCTATCAGCAACGTAGCCGCCGATGAGAGCACCCACA
Source organism: Phytophthora plurivora (assembly GCA_030027945.1). Lineage (NCBI taxonomy): Eukaryota > Oomycota > Peronosporomycetes > Peronosporales > Peronosporaceae > Phytophthora > Phytophthora plurivora. The sequence goes on from CP125268.1 coordinate 5,024,359, forward strand.
AGACAGCCGAGGTTGTAGACCATGTTGTACCAGACAGTGAAGGTCGTCCACTCCCCGGGGAGGTCGGAGGTGGAGCGTGTGCATTCCTCATAGGTGAAGTTATGCCATCCGACACAGTAGTCGTTCAGGAACGAGTCCATGATCAGGACACCGGATGTGACGCCCTGATCGTAGCCGAAGAAGAAGCCACCAAGCGATGCGAACGCGCAGACAATGATAGCGTAGGTGCGACTGCCGTCGGTGGGTTCCGTGTCCATTGTGTGGCGATGAATTGGTATCGCCACGGTCATGGTAAAACGTGAAGGGATAGGAGTTGTTTTACGGCGGTTGCTTCGGCACTAAGACGCAAAAGTCAGAATGAGACGACGTGTGACTTCTTTCGGGGTTTGACCATCGACAGCAGGCTGTACAATAACCTTAGCTTAGCTCAATGTTGCAGAATGGATCCATCAAAACGATGACGATGCATGTGAGCGCAGTTGAACATCAGCGTCCGGATTTGACAAATCGGAGGTCGGTCGGCTCATCTCGTACCGCTTCAACCAAGTCTGCCGCGTGTGGGCCGTCGGGATGCTTCAAATGCCTTGACAGTCGAAGACGTCTGAAGTCTGAAGATAGTGAGATAGCTACTTCAGAAGCGCCCCGCGTCCGGCTCAGACGACCCACTGGGGATCAAGGCGTTCATGTTGCAGTCTAAACGCATACACTCGTATGACCGAAAGACGTCGTTGCGGTGGTGCAGAAGCTCGTTGACCGAGCGGCCGAATGTCATGTCATGTACCAACGCGGTTTAACACGTCTACAAATCATCAACGAAAAGATGGCGGTGGTTGAAGTTCCTCGCGGGCCTTTGCTGGTCGTGGGATGCATCGCGCTCAGGAATGTCATGGCGTCAGCCACTCTAGGTAAGGTGACTCGCCTTACCTCAAGTGAGACGCAAGGCTTTCGTGGGAGAACTCGGCATTTCGGATAGAACGAAAGGGTTAATTGTCGACGTTCTTAGTCGAGGGTTATGATGTCGTAGGCTTTGACCCCAGCTTTGACTTATCTTGTAGATCTGTACCGTACATCCCGAGTCGCCTGTCAACTCAATTGGATCCGAGCCTTCTGCTGCGGAAGATCAACGACTGTCAGTCTTCAAGTACTGTTAACTTCAACCACAGTCTGGTGGCTCCTAACGCGTTGCAGGCAATCGTTCGTTCGAGAAGGCTGAAGCTTCGTGGATGTGACCAAGACAACCGAGGCTCTTTTTCTCATAAGAAAAAGGCCATGAAGGCAAGAACTTCAACGTTGCCAGCAGAACTCGAACTGGAAATCCAACTTGGAGTCTCCAAGTCGAAGTCCCTTGTAAAGTTGAGGCCTCCAGCACCCAAGGAAGTCGCTGCAGATTGAAAACTGCATGTACAAATTGTACAGTACAATAGCCACACTCCACTTGCGTGTTGACGCTCAAACTTGAGCGGCTTCGTTGGTGTATGAGAAGATTGGTAGGATCGAGCGGAGCACATAATCATTCTGGCACGTCGTAAACGGCAAACACGTCCTGGGAATTATCAGAAGAGAAAGGCACTTCCGAATGTAGATGCTTTTCTTTTTTTCAACCAAACGCCTTGTGTTTGAGGCACGTAATTTAGTTGAAGTCAAGTCTGTGGTATGAATAAGGCTGCTAAATGTAAGTCAAGCCGTGCAGCATTTCTAATGTCCTTGGCGACCTTCGAATTTCCAGCTAAGTGGTGGTTGTTGCTTCATCGTAGTACGAACTTCGTACTGTCCTTTAGAAGTTTCATATACTCATTCAAACGTACCAGAAGTAGCTTCATCTCCACGAGCGTAATAACCAGACAAGCTCCAGCATCTCATCTTGACTCCAGGTTATCCTCCACAGAATTCGAAACCGAGTTTTCGGCGAGGTGTCCAGTAGTGTATTTCCACGGCATTTGGTAATGTTGAGTAATTCAACTTGACCCTTTACCAGCAAAAGTGATCGACTGACAGCCTAGCGATCATGGAAACTAAGCACGAGTTGATCCACCACTGGTCCACACATTTGCCCAAGAGCGTTTTCTAGGCGGACTGACCTCAAGGAAAAGCCCATACGTGCTCCAGAGGTGACATCTTCTCGGTGCGAGATTGCAGCGCACTCTCTCAATCAGTTCCGAATTCACTTCGACTAGCGTACAGTACTACAGCAGCCTTACCACCAGCATCATGAAGATCATCGCGTCACTGGTACTCGCCGCTCTTTTCGCAGCATCAAGTCATTCAGCCCAGACGACGTGCTCCACATTCCACTTCGAAGAAGATGCACAGGGCAACACGGTGATCGTCCTGGATGACTGCGACGGCGCTGTCACCAATGGATCAACCGTGATTGCTGGAAGTTCGACTACCAGTGCTCCACCAGCGACACCTTCAACCACTTCTGAAATCTCTCCAAATACCGCAGCAGGGTCGAGTACGTCGGCAAATACTGACGCCTCAACGACGACAACCAGCGCACCGACACCAACCGATGCGCCATCAACGTCGATCCCCCAAGCTACGGGATCCCCCAATACAGAAGCAGCTACAACTACAGTTAGTGATACGGTAAATCCAAGTGCTGGGGCTCCAGGAGGATCAAACGCTGCTGCCAGCGGAACAACAACCGCTGCAGCCACTACCGAAGGTTCGACGCAACCCCCTCAGGTAGCCGGCTCAGGCGCTGTTACTTCTACCCCCTCCGAGCCTCCAACTTCCTCGGTAGAAAACGGTGCCGTTGATAGTGCCATCGGAGCTACTAGCTCGGCCATCACTCCATCCGTCGTTCCGGGCGAATCTGGGTCTGGGATCGCTTCGAGCTCGGAATCTACTGTAGCGCCATCAATTTCACCTGCAACGTCGGGATCCACAACAAGCACGAGTGCCAATAGTGCCATGGGCTCTGGGACGTCGGTAACCAGCACCACTTCAGGGACAGCTTCGTCTTCAACAGCAACAGGGGCCGACACACAGTCAAACCCGGACCACAGTGCGAATTCTATCACTTCGTCAACGGCATCTTCCTCCAAGTCGACTAGCTCTACTTCTGGAACTTCATCGTCGCAGGACTCTCACTCCACGAGTTCCCATGCAAGTGGAGCGTCAGGGAGTTTGCCGTCAGCATCGACCAGCAGCTCGTTTCGAGGTGGGAGTACTTCAACCAATAGAGACAGCAGCTCAACTGGTAACAGCATTTATCAGTCCAGTCAGTCTGGCACAGGTAGCACTGATAATGTCATCGGCGAAGGTAGCTCCACTTCTGGTAGTAACAGCGCTTGCCCCCGTATCGGAGAGCGAGGCCCTTGGATGTCGGTGGTATCCGCGCTTTTGGTTGCCGTAGCTGTCACACTGATGTAGGATTGAGAAGTTGGTTGGTAGAGCGATGGCTCATGTCGATATTCTTAGCCCGTTTTTCAGATTTAGACGCTGTTCTTAGTAAAGATTTTTTCTTCGCTCTTTTGGTTTTGCTTGTAAGTCTTCAACCCGACAGTTATCGTGACGACTATAATGTAATAGTAGTTTTGCGTACGACAGAAGTACAAGCCATCGATGAGGCTTATCATGAGAAGCTTTTTGAAGAATTAATCAGGACTCCTGATTCAGCGTGTCGTTCAGGTGACCTTTAATGGAGCTGAGACTGTGTATTGACAAACGTCAGTCTTGCAGTAGACCGACGTTCTCTAGAGAACCCAACCGGCAGTTCTTGCCACAAGTCCAGTAGTTTCTGGTAGCTGGCTGCATTGGAATCTTTCCGTACTGAGCTCATCCACCCAACCTCCTTTAAACTTGTGCCATTCTTCAAATTCGGCTTGGCTTTTAACATGAAGTCATCTACCGCTTTGGTGTTCGCTTTCGTGATCGGATGCGCAACTGGGCAGAACTCGCAGCCTGGATCATTCACAGGTGAGACTCCTTCAACTAACGCTGGAAGCACCGTATCGAGCTTTAACGGCGACACCAGTTCTCCAACCTCAAGCGACGGCGCGTTAACCCCTGATCCGAATGACCCCATTTCACCCGAGCCAACTTTTCGATCCGTGACCGGCAATTCCGATAGTCCAGCCATTCCTGGTTCGACTGATAGTCCCGTTGATCCCACGAACGATCCAACTTCTGACAACAACGTCGACACAACTCCTCCCGATACAACGTCTACCCCCAGTGATGGCACGGTATCTCCTAGTACCATTTCAGCGGGAGATACCTCGACGCCTCAACCGGCAGCGCCAGACCTCCCGACCGAACCACCAGCAACGTTCCGTGTGGCGACGACCAATTCTGAAGCTCCAGTCGAAACGCCAGCACCATCGACATCGACGGATCCTGGTACCGCGTCGCCGGACACGGGTGGCACAGCATCTCCAACTACGATTTCATCAACGGGAGATACCTCGACGCCTCAACCGGCAGCGCCAGACCTCCCGACCGAACCACCAGCAACGTTCCGTGTGGCGACGACCAATTCTGAAGCTCCAGTCGAAACGCCAGCACCATCGACATCGACGAATCCTGGTATCGCGTCGCCGGACACGGGTGGCACAGCATCTCCAACTACGATTTCATCAACGGGAGATACCTCGACGCCTCAACCGGCAGCGCCAGACCTCCCGACCGAACCACCAGCAACGTTCCGTGTGGCGACGACCAATTCTGAAGCTCCAGTCGAAACGCCAGCACCATCGACATCGACGAATCCTGGTATCGCGTCGCCGGACACGGGTGGCACAGCATCTCCAACTACGATTTCATCAACGGGAGATACCTCGACGCCTCAACCGGCAGCGCCAGACCTCCCGACCGAACCACCAGCAACGTTCCGTGTGGCGACGACCAATTCTGAAGCTCCAGTTGAAACGCCAGCACCATCGACATCGACGGATCCTGGTACCACCCCAAGTACATCTGGATCCTCACAAGGTGCCTCAAACCCTCCGACAGCTACGGAAGCTCCAGCGCAAACACCTCAGGAAACACCCCCAGGCGGAACCGCTTCTACCGTGTCTACGAGTGGATCATCGGCTTCTCCTAGCACTGTGTCCGCTACCGATACTCCTACGGTAACACCGTCGACGTCGGGCTTATCGAGTTCTTCCAGTGGGAATTTTCCGGGTGTGACGGAGAACAACCAAACTAGCAGTGGGTTTGATAGCACAACTGGTTCGTTCGATGGCTCTGCTGGAGGAATTTCTCTCGACTCGAGCTCCTCTCAGAGTCAAAACTCAAGAGATGTCAGCTCAAGCAGCGACGGCAGTGCTAGTGGTGCTGATTTCGGTTCTTCAGAAAATGCCAACCAGGTCAGCAGCGACAGCGCCAGCCAAGCGAGTAGTTCGAGGTCGAGCACAGCTACAGCCCCAACAGCTTCAGCTCTAACCCCCCTGGTGATTATTGTTGCCTTCGTAGTTCAGAACGTGTAGTTCTCTGGGTTTAAGGATGATTTGAAGTTTTTTCTTGATTCATGTCTGCTGGATCGTGTGTGTAGATTTCATGTAGACTTTGTGATCATGTTCTTAACAACTGCACCCGTCGTGCAGTGGTGTCACGAAGGTTGGGCAATACGAATCCAATCCACTGAACTCTGCTGCCATTTCACACACGCAAGCGACTTGTGCGCTGATTTCGCCCATCGCAAACGTCGACGGTTTTCGTGCTGACCTGCTGAAGAGTCTTTTCGATCCGTCGACCAGGCGAGCGTTAGACTCTTCTCTCGCTCTCTGCCAGCTCCTCATTTCTCAACTCACTCTCCCCGTCCCAAGCCTCCAAGAAGATGAAGTTCTTGACCCCGTTCCTGTTGGCTGTCGCGATTGCTTCTGTGTCTGCGATGGAGACAGCGACGATGGCATCCGCTTCACTGTCCACCTCGGCATCCGGATCATCAGGGACTTCTTCAGCGGGATCCGATATTTCTGGAAGTTCCAGCAAGGGCTCGTCGACTTCACGTCCTGCCGGATCCGTTGCCGACGACACGGGCAGCCCCGTCGCCTCTTCCAACAGTACGGACATCGAAGTGGGCGATTCCGAGAGCGGCTCCGAATCCGAGAGCGGCTCCGAAGACCTCAGTATCGAGAGCAACCCCAGTTCGGGTGACGCCTCCAGCGAGAGTGACTCTGGATCGGAAGAAGCCGCCAGTGCCATGTCGGATTCGCGCGCAGACACTGGATCCAGCTCGGGAGCTGCTACTATTCAGTCGGTAGCAATCTACACGTCAGCAACCGTCGCATTTGCCATCGGAGCTCTCCTGTAAGCGCCACCACCGAGTTGCGTAGTTTTGTCGGAGCCAATTCGTGGCGCCTGAAATGTAAACGCATGTTGGTGCCCCCATTTTAATACCCCCAAGCTCCCGTTTCCTGCTTAATCGTAACCAGAGAATCTTAGCCCGTACTAACAGACTCGTCCAAAACGTTAAAGCGCTCCACTGTCCCCCATCACTAGACCCTTTCCGTTGGCGTTTCGGTTCGCTATACAACACCATAGTCGACGCGCACGGGCACTCGTTTCTTGGACGGTTTCATGTATCTCATTTACGGGCGCTTCCTCGGGCACAGGCCCAGCGGGATATTCACTGTGCGACACAGGATATTCGTTGCAAAACCGTTTGAGGATTTGGTTTTTCTCGTGTTAGTCGTTACCGGTACCAGCCAGCGGCTCTTGGATGTTGTTGGTTCGAACCAGGTCCAAGTGGCCGTCGTGGATTCTCTTCATTCGCACATTTGCGCTCCAGTACCCGCATCTACACCGCCGCAGTACCCTCAAGATGAAGTTCTTCACCGTCATTCTCATCGCTGCCGCCATCGCCACCCAGGGCGTCACAGCACAGACCGACACGACACTTTCAACGACTGCTCCCACCACCACTGGAGGCACCACTGGAGGCACCACTGGAGGCAACACTGGAGGCAACACTGGAACCAGTACCGGATCGTCCACCGGTTCCCCCACTAACACGCCGTCGGGGACTACCACCGCGCCAACGCCGGGTCCCGCAGACGGTACCAACTCAACGGGATCCGGCGAGATGGGTTCAACCGGCTCAGCTGGAGATGGCTCTGATGACAATGACACGCTTTTTTCCAGCAACGATGGCTCGGAGTCGGAAAGCGGGAGCGGGTCGGGCAACGACGGCGTTAACGTCGGCGATGATTCGGGATCGAGTGGCGCTAGCAGCTTGCAGTTCACGCTTTCTGCACTCGCAGGAGTGGCCACTGTGGCCATTGCTCTCTTCTAGGCCACGCCCAGTGGTTTTGTCCATTAGGTTGTACGCTTGATAATTTTTTCGATTAACATCGATTCTGGAACTCGAAATGTTGCCACTTTTCTTTCTTGCATATCCAACAATCACGTTTGGTGGCGAACATTTCCAACGAATGAATTTCGTCGGGAAGGAGGAGTGACGAACTTATCTCCGATCTCAGCATCCTTCAGTTTGAGCTCCATACGCGTCATCACAACGGAGATACGTCTTCCCGTTCCGGATGAGGATGTGGACGACATCAACGAGCTTGAGGAGCCGTCACGCGGCCACAAAGGCGGCAATGACACTGGGTTTGATGGTGTGCGAGTTCGTGTAACAGCCTTTTCATCCACAAACGAGGTGCTTCTGCCACTTGACGGTCGAGAGGTTGATACAACGATGAGGGGTAACTTGTCTTCCTGTCCGTTCTCAGAGCTAGCAACGCTTGTTATTTGGTCGACCTCTTCCTCTTCCTCCTCACTCTCGTCCTGTTCTTCTTCATCATCTTCGTCATCGGTCTCCCCGTCATCTAGTGTATGAGCCATGAACTGGCTGAGTGTCTGTCGACTTTGTTCGTCTAGCTGTCCCAACAGACTCGCTCGTGAATTGTACCCCCTGTAGATCGACTGGATGCGGACTGCCGACTGGTTCACACGCTCTAAATCCTTTCGGAATCGCTGTCGCCGATCCTGTTGGACGTTCAGGAACTTGCGGATCGTCGATTGAATAGCCATCGCACTCACTGCCGTCATGTGTGCCTTCTTCTCCTGTCTTAGTAGTTTCGCTTGACCTTGGGCCAAGTGCGCGCGTACCACCGCCTGCATCTGCACAGCAGCCGCGATCCGCTTGCGTTCGATCTCCTGTTGCTCCATTTTGTGTTTCTGCAGCAGAACGATCCTTTGTCGCCGTCGCTCTTCGCCAACACGTCGATATCTCTCCGCTGCTTCCTGTTCAGTCTCCGAATCGCTCAATTTGCTGGCCAGAAGCGTGATCAGTTGCGCCTGAGCGATGGACTCGACAGTCATCGAATGTCGGTGGCGCTGACGTCGACGATAGCGTCGAAAAGCATTGATGATCGTCCGAACGGCTGAGACCTGGCGCTTGTGCTCCAGCCAAGCGCTTCGGATGCAGTTGTAGGCGCGTTTCGTTCGATGACCTCGGAAGATACGCTGGATGTTGACCACACTGTCCCTCACTCTCTGGACGAAGTGGGTCAGGTGAGTCTGGAGCGCGTTGCGATTTCGAAAGGCCAGGTACTGGAGCTGGATCTTCCTCGCTAAGAGGTTCTCCACACGCTTTTCGTTGTTCTTGCGGACCATGAGTTTGCCCTGTAGCTTATTCTTCGTCCCCCATTTCTGGACGTCACGCAGCTCGCAATCTCCAACTGGTTGTAGAAGAGCTGCTCTCTTGTCCAGGAAATCTCGCAAACGTTCAGGATTGATCTGGAAAACCTCAGTTGATGGTCTTTTCTGCGTGGACTGAGCCTCAGGAACTGCACGCGTTGTGTCCTCTTGACGAATACGAAGCTGTTCACCTAGTAGATGAGATGTCGGTGACTGTAGCACCATCATGTTCGTCAGTGTCTCCTCCACTCCACCGGCAGATTTTATCGTCGAGAACGGATCGTAAGTGGTCTCAGCTCGGTGTTCTTCTTCGCCACACCTCTGTCGCTCCAGAGCTTCCAGTTCTTCTTCGTGGTAAATAGCCTCGAGACATCGTTGCAGGCGATCGTAGTCGATATAGGGTTTGGGTGGACTAGAAGAGCTCAGGAATTCTTGCAACCTCTTTAAACCCACTGAGCTGATACCGTTTTGCTTCCCTCGATCAGGCGACGGAGCCTTCGTAGGACTTGTTGAAGCTGTTGTAGTGTTACTGCAGTCTTTCTCCGTTAGAAAAGTCTTCCCAGCTGACGATGTCCCAAGAGATTGAAGTATTGAGCGGGACAATAGTAATGGATTGTAAACCGCCTTCGGGCCCAGCAACAATTCCAGCGATACAGACGGGAAAAGCGAGCGTAGGTCCTCATTCAGATGCAAAAGATAATTGGGAATCCTCTGTCGGCGCCACGGGAAGCGGAAAAGTCGCTGGAAGTTGCTCATCTTCCGTCTTCGTTGTCGCATTTGTCTCCAATCCAGAATTCCTTCCACTACGCTGAGCGTAGACTGTTGCAAGCCGCCAATTAACAGACAGACATGACGAATATGATGCCTTAGTCTCTTGGTAACATCCGCTAGTTGAGCGCTTGACTCAGTGACGGCCACTTCCGCTTCTGCCACAGCATTTCGAGCGAAATCTTCATCTACTGGTGACAATAATGTGAGGCCAATTAAGGACCCAGTCTTCTTGATTCCGGACGGAGACATCGCCTTGGCTGCCTCCAGTGTCATTTGTGCCTGTTTGAGCTCGTTCTGGCTTCTTAAAAACTCTTGAGGGAGACTATCGACGAGTACCAACGCTTCCTTTACCTGCCGAAGAAGTTGTTCACGCATCATGATGTCTTTCGTGATAGATAGCTCACTCAAAACCACACGAGACGACCGGCGTGCAGTTGAAAGCCATGGAGCCGGTCCAATGGGGAGGTTCTTGCTTAGACCTTGTGTCTCACTGCCAGGTAGGCTGGCTAGCTGCCGTGATATTGGCCGTAACTGGGCCTGGGGAATGCCAGCTTCACTCGGAGAAGGTTTTAGTCGAAAAGACGTCGAGTCTTTGCCGGACGCATCTTCGTCCTGGTTCTCACGGAGTTGACGCATGTTTGAATGGCGTAAGAAGCTCGTGGCTCTCTTGGGTGGCACAACGGGAGAAATGTGGCGTTTTGACTGACCTGACGAGCTGCCGGGTGCTGAATTCGAGCGCTTTGAGACAACGAGAACCACGTTTACAGAGAAATCATCACCATCGACGGAGTCTTCGTGGCGTTCCGAGGGTTCTGCTTCCTTGGTGGCATCACGACGTGCTTGGACGCGCTGGTAATTTTCCAAAATCTTTTGCTGCCGCTGATGTCGAGGCACCTGAGTCTTGAACCTTTGTTCTCGTTCTTTCTGGTCGCTGTACTGCTTCGCCAAGCCTCTTGCAACGAGGTTTCGTCGAATAGCAGCAGACTTCCTCACGGCAACATTCAATGGGCCAATTTCCCTGTCTGAACTTGTGCCAAAGTGGCTAAGAAGCCTGCGGTCCCCGTCAATCACAGAGGGCCCAGTCTCCCCAACAGAACTGGACGACCCTAGCAGCGGGGCCTTCTTCAAGCCCATGGCGATATTTCTGCAAGTTTCCACACGTTTAACCGCAAAAATAGTTGTCGGGTGATGTCTAAAGTCATTCGAGCAGCACTTACCCATTTAGAAAATCTAAATCGTCTGAGAATTACTAAGGCTAAGTTGCCCACGCCAAGTCACAGACGAGAGAAACGTGATCCGACGGGAACGTCGACGACGGTAGAGCAACTTCGTGTGTCACTTCCTCCTCAGTGAAGAAGGGAAACACGTCGCGAACTTGCAACTCCTTCGATCCCACCATAATGTAGTCCAAGGTATCCTGGAAACTCGTCACGTAATTTGTGAACGCTGGAATTCCACACGCGCTCACGAGCTCCAGTGCATGCTCAAAGCGGTTAGGACGGACTTGAGAAGGAGTTTCCACAGGGCTATTGCCACCATTTTCGTCGGCCCGAGACAAGTTCCAGCGGAATGATGGAGCCTGTTGCCAGTGCTCTTGACTCGAGTCAATTTGCCCATCCAGAAGAAATGCAACCAGCGGTGCTCGGGGATGCGCATTCCAGTCCCCACACATGACCACAGCCGCGTTTTCAACTCCGGTCTCTGCTTTCCGTTGACTCACAGCGTCCACAACTGCTGCACCTTGCAATAGCCGAATCATGTGGGCATCACCCCTGTAGAAAAGGTGAGTGTTGGACAGAACGATACGCCGGACCGGATCCAGATTCGATCGCAAGACCAGCAACTGTGCCACGGATGGGATCCGGTTAATACCCTTGGCGATTTCCGGGAAGTTCTCCAACAAGCTTTGCGTAGCTGGATTTGTCGAGTTCTTGACTGCCACTGAGAGGTCCAGTGTGTCTTCTTTAACGACTTCGAAGCGCGCCGTCCTGTAAAAAGTCGCACACCCTTCGTTGGTTGTGCCAGTCTTTCCGGAGTAGAATCCACAGTAGCCGATTGAAGCCAGCATCGGCTCAAAGAATAGCTTGTACACATGTTCTCCCATCTCCTGAAGGCAGACGATGTCGCTGTTATTTTCCTCGATCTCCTGGAAAATGAGCTGAATCCGACGTGTCTCGTTCATGACGCAATCATCCACGTACGAGAACAAGTTCTTCTTCGCGTGCTCCGTGGTCGCGTAACCGGCATAGAGAACATTGTAGCTCATAACTCGGAACGCCTCCTCTGCTTCGGGATACTTGTCAATAGCGTTGATAGCCCCCATCCTTCGTCTCTCCTTGAACACGTCTCGGTTGGGTCCAGGAAACACCGACGTCGTTACTACCTCAGCCTTGCTGTCCTCTGCAAACTCCGACTTCATCGTCGGAGCATGACACTCCACGTAAAACTTGCATCCCATGTCCTCCTCCGTCGGTGTGTATCTCCTCTCAGTGCTAACCAACGTCCGAGAGTTCTCCCCTTCCAGTCGAAACCAGCGCCACGAACACTCGTCCGCAGTGCAAAACTCCGTCTGAGGCAATGGATTCACTGAAATACCAGCCATTACAGGCTCCAGAACTCGCAGTTTCGTGACGATTGGCTGGTTGTGGAGCACCACAAAGGTCTCTACGCCGACCTGAAGGCTTTTAGTGCGCATCAAAGCCTCCCCTACCGTTGTCTTGGTGTTAATTTCCTGTCCTTCAGCGTCCAAGAACTTTACAGGAACTGTGGGCATTGTGCCGCCGCTTTGCCGCTTCTTCTTGTGCTTTTTCTGCTTGTTGGGGACATTTGTCGTTGATACATCGGACGCCAACAACTGCAGACGGTAGCGCAAACGCTCTAATTTCTCCTCAACAGGGCGGAAGAAGCTCTTGCGGTCGCTCTGCAGTCGCAGCTGCAGCGTAAGGTGCGACGCGCCCGGCGCGAAGCTCACGTGGGCAACTTGCACTTGAGTTGCGCGCGCGGTGTCCATTATTGCAACGCTGGCATCGGATTCGTTAAAAAGTTTTGCTTTGTCCAATCAGAGAAAAGAACTGCTGATACTGTGTTCATTCATTCACAGCACAAACATGGCAGCAGTTGAGTAAGTGTTCATCAGACTTTGCATGTGTATATGTCAGTCGTTATCAATTGAAAGCTGGCCGTGTTGGGTCGACCACGTAGCTGTGGATATGACGCTTCCGATGCGGCCTTTGCCACTTGTATACGTGGCGAATTGCAGTCGTTGGACCGTGTTTAACAAGGGCTACTTGTGTTTTTACCTGCAGAGAGTGCGTCGTGGTTCTCGACGGGGCCAACGTATCGTGTCAGAAGAACGGCAAGGCGCATATCCCCAAGCTTGCAGCTGCCATCCAGTACTTCTGTTCACTGGAGCCTGCAGCCGGTCGTTACCCTGTTAAGTGTGTGGCATTCGTGCCCAACTTCTGGCTCAATGTCAAACCCACTCCGGGTAGTACTGGGCACAGAGAGAACGGGGCAATAGAGACGGACGACTGGGTGCTGCTTAACGATCTGGTGCAGAAGGACCACGTAATTCTCACGCCGTCACAGGCCCATGACGACTTCTACGTCATCGACTACGCGGTCAAGTACGACGGCTTTATCGTCACCAACGATATGTTCCGGGACCACGTCTCCAACAAGGTGAAAGCATTCAAGAGGGTGATGATTCTTTGTATTACTTCTCGCTGATTCTGCTGTGCTTGGTGCTGTCTAGCGAGCTTTCCACGGGAAGAGGCTGACGACCAATTGGGTTCGTTCGCACTGTATCGACTTCACGTTCGTTGGAAACGAGTTCATGCCCAACCCTCGAGCCATGGAGCGCGTGTTCAATTTTCAGCCGTCTCCAACTGGATCGCTGCCTTCTGCTTCGCCTACTGGTTCATCTACGTTGCAGAAGATGCCGTCAAGCGATGAGAATGACGAAGACGACACAGTGAACGAGGACGGGATGGTGGTTGACCACGCAGGTACCAAAAGGAGCAAGAACATTGACCTCTCCGAGGTGACGTACTACAAGGTTCCGAGGGAATTGCTCCCGATGTTGCATGGTGAGGGCGGAGAGACAATGGAGAAGTTTCAAGAGTACACGGGGACGTACATCGTATTGCCATCACCCTCGGCAAAGTCACCCTCGACACGACCGCAATCGAACGTTCTCACACTCTCCATATACGGGTAAGCTGATCGCACGGATGCTTTATTCTTTGACGAATGTCATGCTCATTTCTTTTGTCTTGTGAAGACCTGAAGCCAGCAGGCAACAAGCGGTGGGGCACTTGGACGCATTTCTTATGGAGATGCAGCAGAAAGCGCAATTAGCTTTTCAGCAACAACAGCAGTATACAACAGGGCAAGACGATCAAATGATGGAGATCGACCCCTACTAAACATTAGATGTTGCTTTTAGTAATTCGAAGTACTGACAGTCTGGTAGTCTGTAGCTTTGGTCAATTGTGAAAATTACATCTAGCGTTACGTCATTTAGTGGTAAGCTTTACTAGTAGAAGTCCTACATGTATAAATGTTCCTCAACTAAGCTCAACTTGAAACGAGGAAATAATTTGATTAACTAGGTAGCGGACAACTACAATGACCTCAGGCTAGTTCAATAGCTTTCTACGTTGACTGTTGAGCAATCCAAATTTGGGGCATTCGTTCCGGGTGGAGTTCTGTCGGTAGGTCAAAGCCTAGTTCTTGGATCAGTAGTTTTACGATCACAGTTGAGCCCATCCGCATGCTGGTAAATAAACTGATAATGCATCTTGAACGACGACTGCACGTTTGCCATATTTGGCAGTTGTGCCTCTGTTTTCGAAAGTGAATGTCGTTTCGAAGTCTCCATGTGGAATGAAAAACTACTGCAACTTTAATTCTCCAAAGCAGTAAAATCCCTTCCGCCATCTTCTGCGTATGTCTTGTGATTTTGGGAAGAGCAGCAATCGCCAATTCAAATTCGTTTCGAAGAAGCATGTCCAGTGTAACCACAGCTGATGCCACATCGGCTGTAAGGATGGGCACGCGAAAAAGCAATGCTCCAACGTCTCCACCGCTTGAAAGCTTGATCAAGTGTGAAAATTCGGAAACAAAACATCACTTCAAAAAGTACTGGAGAAGTAAAGGAAAAGCAGAAATGTCATTGGACGTTAAGTAGGAAACTCGATCGGCTTTCCATCATGCCGTCTACTACGCGAAAGAGGCTTTGAGTCAACGCCACCTTTTGAGGCGACAGCACATCAGATGAAAAGCCCGAGTCCAACTTCTGGTCTTGGAAGATTATTCAGCCTCGATCGCTGCGCATTCGTTTCTGTGAGGAAATACGTCGTTGCAAGGTGTTTCTCAACGCTGTTTACCACAGGTAGCGCCACCTGCCCGACGCGTTGCATGAAGTTGCTGTTTTGGATCTCCATGAGTCTAATACCAACAGCGAGAAACTGGTCTGGGTTATTCGGTGCCAGCAGTGCATTCCCGCAGCGCCCACCTGCCACTCGCTCGAGATCCAAGACGAGGTCGTCTGTAAACGATTCGATAGTGACGTTTGGCGGTTGTGTCCGCATCCACGTTGGTGAATCCCCAGGGGGCTGCGCGTTGACTACTCCCACGAACACTTTTGAGGTAGTCGACGTCCCAGTTGATCAGGAACCCAGGGTCAATCTGGATCGACGACAGGTAGTCGTTCAGCTGCCGCAGAACAATCAATACTGTGAGTCTCGTAAGACCGCCACACTCAAAACACTCACCATGGGGATTGCCTTGTCAAAGGAAAAGAAGCCGTCCAATCTGTCCTCGGATCGGCATTCCATGCTCCCAACTCTTGGTGTAAGCAACTTTTCGTGTCGGCAGCAATTTTACAACTGCGGGATAATCTGGTCACCAATCCGTAGTCAACAAACCTCGATAGGTTGAAGCGGACTGCAACTTGGTCACAAACGTCTCTGATTGGCTAAAAAATCTTTTCCACCAAGGAATGGTCTCCATCAGTCCATTTACTCAACTTCTATCACTCCATCTACGGCTATGAGCGGAGTGGAATGCGTTTTGCTGGCGGTGGCCCGCGAGCACTCGGAGCAGTTCGCGGCCGGTACCATCAAGTCGCCATGGGACTATTTCGAGTACAGCGTGAAGCTGGCGCTGGCGCGTTGGACGGCGCTGCGTATGGCCATTGAAGGCGAATGGGGCGGTGGTGACACTCGCCGTAAGTACGAAATTCTGCTGGAGGAGATCCTGAACGTGTTCAAGTACAACAAGAATGTGTATGCTGACGCCATGGCCGACAACATCGGTGGCTACGTGGAGTCGGAGTTCGGTTTGGTCTGTGAGGACGGCAGTGTCGAGGAGGTCGCGGAGCTGCTGTCAGTACTGGCGGAGGAATGCAAGAAGGCGCAGTACGACCGAGTTAAGGCCATGCACGACCAGGTGCAGTCGCTCTTCCCTATTGACCTGAAGGCTGCCAAGATCAAGAGACAGGATGACGGTGTCGCGCTGGCTGAAGGTAGCAATGAGGCTCTAGGAGCTATCAGCGAGGAAGCGGCTGTTGGAATGCAGGAGCCTGATGAGCCTCTGGTGGACGAGGATGGCTTCACTATGGTGCGTCGCTCGGGGAGGCGAAAGGTACCGACTAAGTTCTACGATCCGGCGGCTGAGTTCCCCGGAGCGGCGTAAACTGTTGCTATTGTGTCATAGAATCAAGTTTTTGTTTTGCACCATTCAGCGTTAGGGATTCGTTTCTCCTTGTTGTTACTTACTCGAAGTCCGCAAACATATCGTCTTCTTCCTCCATGGCTTCGACTTGAGACGACAAGGAAGCGGCTGCCAGGTTGACGTCCACTTCTTCTTCACCGTGAAGGAAAGCGCGAGCTTCAGCGGGAGAAACGTCGAGACTCGGGTCCTCAGCTGAAGTTAACAAGCTGATGTCGGCGTCTTTAACAGTCTTCCACCCGTCGGAATCCTCCGATAACGTCGTCTTCAACCGGGTCAGGAACTCGTTGAACTGCGCAGAGTATTGGACTTCGGGACTACGCTTACGGAAGTGAGCCAGACACTGCAGCGCCTTGGGGAAGAACTCCGATCTGCTCTGACTGAAAAACTTTTCAATTTGAGTCTCCATCCCAGTGACAGCAGTGGTGAGTTGCTGACGACGACTCGCTTTCGACTGGGAAGATTCGACCAAAGATTCAAAGTCGGCAATCGGGTTCATGGACCCCACACCGGTCACGCCCCCGCTTTCCAAAAGATCGTCCAGGTCCAGTTCCAAGTCGGAACCTGCATCTCCATCTCCTGCCTCATCGTGCTCCTCTTTCAGATCTTCTTCTTGCACAGAGGCTGTAGGCACGTCACTCCAGAACGACTTCTTCTTGCGGTCCCGTGCCTTCTTCACCGCTTCCTTCAGCTGGAAAGCGTCCCCAAAACTCTCAATGAGACTCGAGATCTTGTCTTGTCGACTGGGGTCCATCTTCAAATTCGATTCCAGGTACGACGGCAAAGGAGGAACACCGGCCGATTCGTCAAGTGCTCGCATGGACACTGCATCGAAGAACCGACGAAGCACCGGGTTGAAACACGCCCCCACCTCGTCAGCTTTATCGTCTCGAATGCTCAAACTATCCACCAGTTTATCCGCCAGTGATTGCTGCTCATCCGATGGAGTGAATTTGCGGGTCTTCAGTGGGGCAAACTCATAGTTCCGCACGTCTTCCTCGTACGGCAACTGTTGGGACCACATTGCGTAGAAGTTTTCACCTTTACCGGACGACGGCGCGTGCGGGATGAGCGCTATAATCTTGGGAGCAGCATTCTTCCGCGCTACGAATCGTGCAATAATCACCTGATCCAGCTCCACCATCGCATCAATTAGCGCGGCAAAGCACGTCGCTGCGTGCGGCTTAGCTGGCTCAGCAACAAACATGTCGGTGCCAGCCACGAACTTGGAATGGCTCAGCTGGGAGCGATCCAGAAAACCCAGCGCCTTGAGGGATTTCTCCGTCTGGAACTTGAAAAATTCAACATCTGCAGAAGCGAAGGGGACTTTTTCCGAGCCGTAGCGGTACGCTTTCACCCGCTCGTCAGGGGGGACTTCTTGGTCGATGTTCTGAGGGGTAGTATAACGGCGGTCAAGTTTCACTTTCCCTGTCGTCTCTTGCGATTCCTTGGACAATGTCGGCAATGTCGCCGTTTTGGTCTTCAAGTAACAGTACACTGGAATACCCAAGGAGTCTCCAAACTCCAGCGGACCGCGGAATTTCGTAACCAAAGCGACCGTTTTCTTCATACCTTGGGCAAGGAGCTGCATACGTTTGGACACCGAGCTCACCTCACCGCCTACTTCGTTCGCGATCGACACCAGCATTTTCTCATTCTCAGCCTACCATAAGCACGGCACAACGGTTAGCAAATACAGTGATCCCATGGTGTCCAACTGGGTTTACCTTGATACGCTCACGTCCACTCGCAACAGGCTCCATAGGTTCGTCCTTGACAGCAGCATCGGTCATCTCTACGTCTTCAGTCTTCTCGTCTTTGACTTTCGTCGTTGTGTGCTGGAAGTCCAGTCCACTGCAGACGCATGAAATACAAGTCAGAGGCTTGTTAATACTTCGAAGTAGATAACATCAGTATCACTTCACTTACATCACTTGGAGCTTCACGTCCATGTTATGAATCATCGTCACAACCGACTCCAAGTCGCCAGCATCTGCAATCTTCGCAGCCGCGTCTGTAATGACCATGAGACGCTTCTCGTATTTTTTCCCGTCCGTGCGGCGAAACAGCAAGTCCAGCGCCACAATCAACCCGTCCAAGATATCCACCTGCAGCGTATTAACCGTTAGACAGCACCTCCTTTATAACAACTCCTACAGTTGAAGGTGGGACAAACCTTCGTGTCTTCGCTCTTGGAAGGCTTGAGCTCCCTCAACCTTTTGATCATGTGGATCGTCGGTGAGTCGATGGAGTTCACCACCTGCACGTTGCTGTACTCGTCTCCACCTTGATCCTCGTTCAGTTGGTTGTCCGTCTCTGCAGGGGCATAAAACATATAAATCAAGCTATTCAATCATTCATGGCAGCTCCTAGTGTTAGACCTTCCGATCCATAGGCGACGATGCCCACTTCGTCCTTCGGTTTGAAGAAGAGCTAGAACGTAGCATTAACTGTAAGAAAGAAGACAAATACGATATACCATAAATAATATAGTAACCAAGCCCACCTTCTGCTGAATGACGTTCTCGACGGCAGTCACCGCTGCTGCAAAGCGCGTGTGTTGCAGTTCGTCCGCTTCGAGTTTGTTCTTGTCGCTGGCAGCGCGCTCGCGCAACGGCAAGCGCATCGAAGCGCCCACGTCCAGCAGCAGCACCACAGCTTCCTATATCACCGTTAACACAGCGTTAGAACGGTATCGTACGCACAACCGGAGCTATCAAGCGCGCACCTTGGCCCGCGACATCTTGATTCGGATCGGAAATGACTAAAATCCTTTAAATTGTTTAAGCGGACGACGCAATCTCGCCTCGAACCTATGATATCGACACACCGAAAGTATAATAAATAAGAAACATTTGGGGTCGAGTGATACTGGGTGAGTTACGCTCCAACTCACAGCGCGCCACTCGAAGCGAATTCAGGGCTGAAACTTGGCACACGTATGGAAGACCGTTTGGTGCAGCGCACAGACGCCATTACAAGGCGAAGCCACGCGTGTACGACCTGCACGACCGGGATATAAGCATAAGGAAACGTGCTTCGTGAAAGTTGGAAACAGGTTTCACACGGCCAAAAAAAAATGCGTGATGAATTCTCGAGCGCTAAGGTGGAAGTTGAAATCGGAGAGAGTAAGAGACCTTCAGAGACGAGCAATTGGTTGCTACACGCCTGGGTCTCTTCGTGTACGTTGCTTATAAAGTCTATTGCCTTTGGTTACCCCAGTTCCGGCTCAATTGCATGGAACCCCAGATCGCAAGAGGAAATTTGTTGCCGGATCTGGTGCAATCAAGGAGTCCAAGGGCAACAATGAGTCTAAGGCCAACAACCCGGACAACAACCCTGAGCGTCAGCATGACCTTGACGAGCGCCGTCAGTTGCGCCGGCGAATTACTGTTACACGCCCGCGTGCCCCTCTAGATGAACCGCATCACGAGCTGGGTCGATCAAACATACTGTATCTGCTCCGGGTAGCCCCACTGACACGAAGGAACGACGGTGGTCGCGTGGAGTTGACGGCAACTGGGGCTCACTTCGGCATTCAACATCGGCTACGCAGGTACACACACATCCTTCTTTCTTTTGTGGTCATTTAGGTTCTACGCTAACGACAACCTGTGCAGGTACACCGACAAGTACGCGGCCAAGTTCGGGTACACTGAGGAGCCGGCACAAACAAGGTTCGACTTGTTCGTTACCCACTGCCTCCAGACAGGATTTCCGGAACGGTTGGATCCTGTCTTCGAGTTGGCCATTATTGGAATTCCTCCTGAACTCCTGCTGCAAATGGAACACGGCCTGCGCAACTTCTTAGAGCGTGAAGAAGTCCGCATGCGGCTGCATTCAAGAGAAACATTTTGTTACCCTGGAAATTCCAACATCTTCACGGAGCGACACGAGTTCGTGTGCACCGACGAGCAGGGGGATCGGCTTTTCGACATTTACGACACCTTCGTGAGACACCTGGATCGAGGACGGAGGCGGTAAAATTCTGATTGAAAAAATGTCTTCATAAAGATAGGCGGGTAAACAAGAAATATCTTCCAGGAAGTCATTATACTTCTTTTTAGCGATAACTTTTTGGATACGTCCTTTAATTTCTCGCTCGGAAGAGGGCATTAGCGATCGTCCAGCGCCTTCTTCTTCTCCTTCCCATGGTGTTCGTAACGCTCAAGTGTGGCTGCAGTTCAATCGCTGTGAGATTCACACAGCCAATCAGCGAGCAGCGTTTAAACATTTTATTTCTGTTTAACCATTTGTATATTTATTTAAGCGTTTAAAATATTTTAAAACTATATCCAATATAACTTGTATTTAAACAATTCATTGTACATAATATGTTCAATGAAATATATTTTAAACTCTCGAAGGCAATTATTGCAATGTTTTACTCTTTTTTTTTTCCTATGGATGTCCAAGAAGAAATAAGTTAGAGGTTTACGTCTATTTATCTGTGTCTTCCCCATCATAGTCTGCAGGCTGTAAACTATGATGTACGTAGACTACAGCACTTGTTTTGAAAGATCAGGCGCGAATCAATCATATGAATGAAAGGTGTGTGCCGCGAGGGATTGATGGCACATTATCCTGGACTTCTCGACGATAACTTCCTCCGACCACAGCTGTAAATATCGCCGACGCCCCGTGAAGTCCTGGAAACGCACTTGCATTATGTTGGCACTAATTGGCGAGGCGCGGCGCTCAACCAAACGACAACTAGACTACCAAGCCCAACTGGACAGGTCTTCAAGCGCATGAAGTGCAATCAGCCTTCGCTCGCACCAGCATTCGACGAAAGGCTGGCTGGCGTATTTTCCTTCTACGAGGTGATACCAGTGGTGGGAATTGAGAATGGGGTGGCGTGTGAATACATTAAGATACTCACGGTATTTGTGCTGTTGTTCTGCGGCAGCTCGACGACTACCTATCGTCGATCCAGATCGATGACGATGATCCCGCTTTCCTATTGAACTGGAGGTTACTCAACCTCGTTGCGTTCGTGGAAGCAGCGAACAACCAACCCGCTGTAAATGCACCTTGGTGGATGCAGACACAACCGCCAAACATTACTATCGAAACGTTCACAGAAGATCTCGTCTCGGAGCTCGCTCGAGTGGCAGGTGGCCGCGTTGGTATTATGATGCTGGCACCGAATACCCCTGAGCAGTGTGGCGCTATTTTTGCGGTCCTCGGAACGATCCAGAACGACGTTTTCATGCAAAATGTCG
The DNA here is from genome assembly GCA_030027945.1 of Phytophthora plurivora. Lineage (NCBI taxonomy): Eukaryota > Oomycota > Peronosporomycetes > Peronosporales > Peronosporaceae > Phytophthora > Phytophthora plurivora. The sequence goes on from CP125268.1 coordinate 5,045,682, forward strand.
GGCAGGTGGCGCTTCCTGTGGTGAACGGCGTCGAGCAACACCTTGCAACGACGTATACCCTCACCGAAACGAGAGCGCAACGATCGAGACCGAATACGTTTCCAAGACCACCAGTCGGGCTCCGTTTATTCATCTGAACCAAATCTGAATGCAATCATTGTTTTCAAATTTACAAACGAGCTAAATCCTAAATTGTTTTTGACATTCTTTTCGACACTTAAAAAATACAAAGTGTTAAAAATGGCGGAGGAGCAGGAATGGGCAGCTCAAGCCGAGGGCTTCAAGGCCGAGGGCAACAAGATGCTGGCGGACAAGCAGTTCGTCGACGCCGTGGAGATGTACACGCGCGCCATCGAGCTGGACCCGGACAACGCCGTGTACTACAGCAACCGCTCGGCCGCGTACTTGGCCATGGGGGACGCACGCGGCAAAGCGCTCAAGGACGCGGAAAAATGTATCGAGCTCAAGCCTGATTGGTGGAAAGGATACAGCCGCAAAGGTGCAGCGGAGCACGCGTTGCAGCGCTTCGATGCGGCGCGTACGACGTACAATGAAGGGCTGAAGCTGGATCCGGACAATCAGTCGCTGTTGCAGGCGGCGGAGGAGGCTTATGCGGCCGGTCAGGAGCACAGTAAGAGGCTGAGAGAGCAGGCTAAAGAGCAGGAGAGTTTGAGGCAGGAGATGGAGCAGAGACGAGCGGAGAAGCAACAGGAACAAGAGAAGGAAAAGGAGAACGAACCAAAGGACGAGGACGCACTGCTGGCTGAGTTCATGTCGGAAGTGCAGGAGTTGGAGGAGAACACCAATTGCATCAAGAAGGACTCGGAACAGAAGAAAGAGAAGCCACCGGTTGATTTCGGCACGTCGGATGGACAGATCGAGCGTCTGCTGCAGCCACACTTCAAGTGGATCAACTTAAATCCATTCCGAGTGCTGATGCTGGACACTGACGCCACCGAAGAGGACATGAAGCAGCACTATCGAAAGGTGAGTAGATACGACGTCTATGAGTATGATATGACAGTAAATAACTGTGTCAAATTGCTGCAGATTTCGACGATGGTACATCCAGACAAGTGCCGTAACCCCAAGGCTCGAGAGGCGTTCGAAGGTACGCTTCGCTATCAATACGGTGAACTTCAAAGATATTAACAAACGGGTTATTCTTTCAATGTAATGTAGAGCTGAAGAAGGCTTACAACCTCATCACGCAGGAAGACCGACGCAAGACGTGCATTCGGACGATTGAGAACGCGACGCAGGAAGTGGAAAAAGAGCGTCGTCTGAAGCTGAAAAAGGGCGTCAAGGAAGCTGAGCTCGGCGACCTGAAGGATGAGGTGGAGAAGGCCGTTCTGCGAGCTTTCGCTGAGATTGAGAATCGGCGCCAAAACATCGAAAAGCGCGAGGCAGCTCAGAGGCGACGCGAGGCAGAGCAGGACGAGAAGGAGCAAGCAAAGGTTGTCAATATGTTCAAACGGGAGCGCTCGTGGGCGGAAACGGACCGCAGAGAGCAGCGAGTTGGCAATTGGCGGACGTTTCAGAAGGGAGGGAAGCGGAGGAAGGAGATGGATGCTCAAGGATGGAAAGAAGAAACACGGGTACGTGGCGGCATTCGTTTCAAGATGTACATGTAGTTTGACGCTTAACAATTGTTGCAGGACGAGAAGAAATTCGGGGAAGCGGACAACGACGCTTACAAACGAGGGTGGAAATAATTTAGAGGCTAACATCTAAGAAAACGGTAATTTCGTCTGACATGCATTCTGTCTCTCTACAGTATCGTTTTGATAAAAGTCCAGGAAACGCGATTGTTGTTGTCAAACTACAAAAAGAATAACAAACGCCAAGATGCCCCGTCGGTCCCAACGCTTGCGAGCATTCGACGACAGACTCGCCGGTGTCTTTTCCTTCGACGAAGCGATCCCCGTGGTGAGTGTTCTGAATGCGGTGGGGTGTTTATACATTAGGAGGCTCACAGTATTTGTGTGCGGCAGATCAACGAATACCTGGCGTCGAACGACGATCATCCCGGTTTCCTGCTCAACTGGAATGTCGACAACCTCAAAGCGTTCGTGGCTACAGCGAACGATCAACCCCCAGCGAATGCACCTCGGTGGATGCAGACGCCACCACCACACATGACCACCAACACGCTCGTGGACGACATTGTGCGTGTACTCAGAGAAGATGCAGGTGGTAGCTGTGGGCGCGTGCTGCTTGCGCCCAATAACATGGCCCAATACGGCAACATTATGGGGAAACTGCGCGATATACAGTCGGAGAATTTTATGCAAGTTGTCTGTCAAGCCACGTTCGGCAATGATGAGCAACATCTCGCGACGACCTATAACCTTACGGAGACCCAAGCGCAGCAGTCCGTTCGGAACCACATCACGATACCGCTGAACGGGAGTCGGTTGTTCGAGTGATTCAGATCTAACGTCACAATAAATTGCGTAGTACTAAGTACTTGTGGACAGGTCCACCTTCTCCTTCGTTCCCATGCTCACAGTTTTGGCTGGACTAAACCTGAACAAAACAAACGACAAGTGAGTCCATACCTGATGTATACTACATGTATTGTGCTTTGCAGATATTTTGGCAAAACAGCCCATTATTTCTCGATTTTATAAATCTGGTTTCGAGGCAAATCTCGATTTTACCACTTCTTAGTTCTAGAAAACTCAATGTAAACTTCTCTACACCAGCAAAATAGCGGGTGTTAGGTCTGAAATGCAGAGTCGACAGTGCATTTTAGAGAATCTGTCTCTCCTAGCGCGAATTTAGCATTATTCACACATTTCAAGCCACCCGTTCGCACCCAGTGCTTCTGACGACGCCCCATTCAAACAAGCCGTATGACCTACGCAGCTGACTTCCGATGGCGTGCAATATCCCTTATGCATGTGTACGGCCTCGATGTTCAGTTTATCATCGATGTATTTGGGCCGAAGCCGAAGACTATTTTTCGATGGTACAACTTGTTTCTTGACAAAGGCGTTGTTGAAGACGACAAGCCGCCCATCAAGACAGCGCGATGGCCTGTGGATGTATTACAAGGCGTTGAACGCTACGTAAAGCAACATTCTACGTTCTACTTGGAGGAACTCCAGGAATTTTTACGTGAAAACTACACAGATGTCAAGAACATTTTGCTGTCAACGATTTGTTGCGCCCTCAATTTTGATTTGGGGCTGACCCGGAAAGTCATCACTCGTGCTGCTCGAGAAAGCGTTCCTCACGAGGTAAGGGAACGTATAAATTGACGTTTCGTTCGAAATATTGATTTTATTTCGTTTTTTTTTTGTCTTTATAGATTACGAATTACAAGGCTAAACTACGTGTCATCTACTCGTACCCGGAGCAGTTAATTTTCATTGACGAGACGTCTAAGGATGGACGCCACGCGTACCGGCGTTATGGATGGTCTGCCCGCAACACCAAGTGTGTGGTAAAACTACCATTCTCAAGATGAAAACGCCGCTCGATCTTTGCCGCTGTAAACCACAAAGGTTTTGTTTCGTGGGAAACAACGGAAGGCACATTTACTAGGAGCTCCTTCCACCGTGCTTTTGTGAAGCATATCATTCCAGTATTGAACCCGTGGCCATTTCCTAACTCTATCGTTATCTTAGATAACGCCAAGATTCATTTATACAGGGAGCTGGAATCGGTACTGCACCAAACTGGGGTACGCCTTCTTTTTCTTCCCCCGTACTGCTCAGAATTGAACCCAATCGAGCTGTGTTTTGGATCACTAAAAACGTGGATCCAGCGCTCCGCAACCTCGTCTTTCCGCTCTATCCAGACGAAGTATTGGCTGTTGCCATGAAATTATGCACACGTCGCGATACAAGAGGGCTGTTAGACGTATTTGGACATTGTGGATACGACTCGACTGAATTACGGGATCGACCATTTAATCTTCTTAGCCATTCGTAAAGTTGAACAAAATGAACAAGTATACTGAGGTCAAATTGACGGATATATCGATGTCGATTTTTTTCTTTTTGCTAATGTGTTAAATAGTTTCATGTTAGAGTTCCCTTGTTACGATGCGGTGTTCTCATCGGGCATGTGGTCGGTGTCGTTGAGGTCCTGCGTTGGAGCGTCAACTGGTACAAACCCGTGAAAAATACCTTGAGTGAAAATATCATGTGCAGGAAGTCCAAGTGCAGCTCTCAGGCTTGTAATATCCACTCTAAAGTTGTTCCATGTCCCATTAATCTCGAGGCGTATCGTTGCAGTCTGCGCCTGCTGCTCCCCCGAAACTTCGGCGGCTAGTTGTGCTGCGGCATCGTCAAGTGCAATGGCTTGGCGCGTCGTGTTGTCATCTGGGAGAGAAAATTCGGTGTTATCTGGTTGCCGGGCTTGTGACGTTACCACGTGATTAAACGCAATAGGACCCAACGATGTTCCGGTGTCCACTTGGTAACGCTTAACAGCAGCGGTAGCTGTCCTTATACGGGCTGCTGTCGCTTGATGGAGCGTGGGAACGGCTCTCGGGCGCTCCTTGCAGTAAACAAAAAATTCGAAGCGGAGATTGCCGAGAACGTCGTTATTCCAACTCGTTCTCTCATCACTAGACACCCGTTTTACTCGCCGTACCAGCAAAGCGGCAAAATTGTCTGCGGTCATTACGCAAAACTGACTCTGAGTTGCACCCTTGCTTGCTCTAAAGTGGATACGCTCATCGTCAATTAGCAGGCCAGTAAAAGGTTCTTTTTCCAGAAAACCCATAAGCTTTGTCCTCAGTACTTGAAATCCATCCTCTAATGTGAAGGAGAACTTCTTGATTTTCCCTCCTCGTGGTTGCTTTTCAATTAGCCCTTTACGAGCCGTCATTATCCCGTTAAGTTTCATGTCACCACGAATCTCATTTCGAGCAAGAGCTTGTGAAGATTCCATTATCCGAACTAAACACAAAGAAACATATAGCGCATCACAACTTTGAGTGTTAATTCCTTATTTACATCAAACGATAGCTATCCCCACTGTTAGCCACTTACGGAACGCAATGCTTCAGTTTAATTAGCACCTATATAACAGTAGAAAGCAGAATACATCAACGTCAGTAGTGACACAAGCAATAGGTAGGAAATAACACACCACTTACCCGTGCAACAAGCTTTCAGGCCTGAATTCTACTCAGAACAACACCGGAAGAGGCTTCGCGGCTTCAATACTGTACATGTCAAACATTATCACCAAATTGAGCGTTGTGTTGTCAAAATCCCTGAACATATAGCGCACTGAACTTCACAGTCGGTGTCGTATGCCCCCACCTTTGTCGCCGTGGCTTCTCCTTGTAGGAGCGACGATCGTCTTTGCCGTTCGTCTTCTTCCGCGGTGTCTGGGTGTGAGCTAAAGGCACGTTACAGTATTTCAGTCATCATAGAGGTTAGTAGTAGTGCACACGCACAAGCAGCTTCCTCCAACAAAGAAGCTCACTCCCGACAACCTTACCTCCGTGGCTGACGTTTCCGGAATGAGTCGATAGAGAAACCATAATTAGAGCACGATTTAGGCGTGATTTGCGTTGAAATAAAAAATAGTGTGGTGTGTAAAAAGCTTTTTTATGGTTGTTCCTTGGTCGATTTTAGAACTCTAAAATAGACGGCAAAATATCTGCAAAGCACAATAAGTACTTGAGTTGCAGCTACAGCAACAAGTTGTTCTATTGATTCTTAACCACAACGATCTTAAGGTGTGGACAACCTAAACGAAGACGTCCACACCTTGGACAAGTACTCGTAGGGCTACAAATGACCTCCTGACGTCTTCGTTTTAGTTTGACTAAGTTCTCAAGTTTACAATGGATACGTTGGAACTTTTTATAAGGATGGTTTGGATTATAGTACACTGGCGTGGCTGCTAGTGTAGCTCTCTACGAGCCTCCTACGCTTTACGACGCACGAACATCAATTCAAAATGTGCCGGTTATTCGAGTACCGACGACGACGCCGGCGTGCCGAACTGCCAGTCGGACGACCCTGCACTGAATCCGCGGGTGTCCCTGGACTCGCGGGTGTGTCGGAACTCGTCAGCTGCCGACTGCTTGCGAGCCTGCCACACCAACTTCTGCTCCTCTCGAGCCGCGCGCTCTAATCTAGCGTCCAGCATGAGCGTGAGCTCTACGGCTTCACGTGCCGTAGCCTCCGCGTCTTCGCGCGCTTCGATCGCGGCGGTAACAAGGCCCTTGGCCTCTTCTATTTGCTTGTCCTGATCGCGCCCGTTCTTGCGCAGAACGCAGATCAACTCAATCAGCTCCGACGGCGACGACTGCAGCAGTGACTCGGGCAGTAGCGGGTCAGCCAGCTCCTCCAGCTTGTTCTTAGCCGTATCAAGCTGTGCCGCCGACATGACACCATCCATGCCCTGCGTCTGAGTCACGCGCATCTCGGTGGTCCGGATGAACTCCCGGAACTGCTCCATCTCGCGCTTCTGAGCCTCCTCGCGCTCCTTCATCTGTTCCAGACGCTTGCGCGAGCGTCGCGGATGCAGCAGCTTCTCTAGCGAATTGCCTTCCTCCTTAATGCTGCTAGAGATGCTGTAGCTGTCCCGGAAGCTGCCGGTGCTGTTGCTGGGGTGCAAGCCGTACGCGGACGACCTACGCGACATACTGGATCGACCGGCACTACGAGAACTCATCCTGGGGTTGTCCAAGTGTTCCGACACTCGTCGCTGCACTTCACGCTCGCACTCGAGCTCCTTGGCCTGTTTGTACATGCTGATCTGCTTCTCCATGGCCTCAATGACCTTCTGGGTCCTGGTCTGTACCTCCTGCTCGATGGTCTGCTCCATGTCTGCCTGTTTCCTAGACTGCTCTGCTGTGACTTCCTCCAGCTGCCGAAGACGAAACTGGAACTTCCTGTACTCGTCCGCACCCAGTCGAACAACACCAGAGCTAGCTGCAGAGCTCTCGGCACTGCTGGTCCGCCATACGTCGCTGTCCGAGTCGTACTCGTCGCCTGAATCCTCGTCCTCCATCGCCAAAACCATCTGCTGGAACGCGCGACGCGTCTGCAGCGCCGCTACGCTGGCTTCGGTCATCGGCGCAGTAGATGATGAACGCTCAATTTCTGAAAACCGATCAGCCGGGGAAGGAATAACAGGAGCAACTGGAGCTGGCTGTGCCGCCGAAGGGGGAATAGATGTAATCGTCGTGGACGATTCGGAGATCCGTGCGTTAAGCAGGCTGTGTCCGTCGGATGATCGTACCGACGTGTTGGTTATGCGGAATCCGTCGACGAGAGACGTCCGCATGTCGCTCATGCGCTCGCTCATCCTGGACTCGCTGGAGCTGGACGTGGTGCTGGTTCCTCTGTACGCGTCGCTGTTCACCCGGTTCTTGTATGACATGGAGCATTGAAGCTGACGGTATTCCGCGAGGCTGTTGCGGTTGCTACGCTGTCCGGTTGTGGAGGCACTGTGTCGACTGTTGCGCATGCTAGGTACGCGGCTCTGCGGCGGCGTATTGACGGAGTCCCTGGTCTCGGACTCCTCGGAGATCTCGGAGATCTCCGTGTCGTTCTCTCCCCCCGAGAGGTTCTCGTGCAGCGTCGGACTGGTGCTACGAAGTGTCGAAGCGGACGATCTGACGGACGACGAGAGGTTGGACGGTGGAGCTTGGAGCGACTTGGTGTTGAGCGCTGAAGGCGCGTCGGGCAGTGAACGGGGTACGACGATGGTCTGTTCTGCGTCTCGGGTGGTCGGTTGCGTCTGGCGCCTCGTTTTCCTGTCCGAGTGGCTGCTGTGGCTGCTGCTGAGACTGGCGACGGATTCCGCGTCTGCGTCCGAGTGGCGGTGGTGCTTGCGCAGCGAAAAGCGGTGCGACTTGGACTTGGCGGGCCGTGACTTCCGCTCCGAGGACCGGGAGAACAGCGGCATGCGGGTGGCAATTGTACTACGACCTGTGCGTAGTGATGGAGGAGGAACAGATTCGGGAAAGCGACCTTCAACAACGTACTGCGAAGTGTCGAGTGTCTCTCTGCTAAGGGCGAGGGGAGCGGCTACCGATTGAACTGGCGCAAAAGCACTGCAGTAGCAAAGGAGCTTATCCCGTAGAGACAGAAGCACCTGACGTCCGTCCCCAAGAGAGGAAGCCGCGCAGTATGGAGAATGGCACGGAGCCAGCAAGCAGGGACAAAAGCGACTGGCTTCTAAAAAAACGAGTGTCAAGGCTTAGGGTGGCTTTTGACCAATCCTAAACGACCTGTTCCTCTCAAGGCGCCAATCAAAGACCAGAATGAAAGGCGCAACTGGGCGACAGTGTTTTGGTGCAGCGACGGACGCTGCTACAAACAAGGCCGTCCCGAGTCGTCTGGACGAGCTCCAGCGTCTCTCGTCAGGTGGCGCAAGCAGTGCCCAGCGTGGCGACCAGGCCGCTCCCTTCTCGCTGACGCATTTTAGGCGGCTTCATCATTTCCGTCATGGTGATTGTGGCTACGGCGTGAGCTGCGGCGGCTCTGTGCGGGAAGACTGAAAATTCCGATTTCAACCTCGATCAGGTCCGATCGGATGCGTCGGGTAGTGCAATGTGGAGGAAATCAGACGGATGCGCCACGGTGGAGCCGCCACCAAAAGGGCGTCGCTGGCTTGCTCCTTTCCGCCCTGGCGACGGCTTCGGAGCGACTAAACGGCAAGAGAGCTCGTCTATAAGATGTTCTGCACCTCGGAGATAGCCTGTCAGTTTTGACGCCGCGTTCAGGGCTGCACCGTCCAATTCAGCAGTATGGATAGAGCTAGTGCAACCGTTAGACAAGTTGCTGTCACCCCGAGAGGACATCCGGTGTGGCTTTGCTGCTTGGTCGCTACAGTTATCGGAAAAGAGTGACCCTTCGGTATAAAGTGGTACAGGTTTTAACTATATTTTACGGGTCGATGGGCATACAAACGCACTGAAAAGAGCCGTTTTCTGAAGATACGGGGAGCAAGTATATCGCTTTTCGCAGTGGATCCTTACATCTCGGCGGCGAACGAGCGCGTGAGGCTCATGGTCGACTCGGCGCAGCTATCGCACACGCGCGACGCCTTCTTGCTGGAACTGTACGACAGCGTCCACCGCCGCTTCGAGCAATGCCCGCACACCAGCGAGCCGCATAATCTGTTCAGACAACACGCCACAGCGACCATACGGCGCGATTCCGCAGCAACAGACGAGTTAGCGACGGCACCACAAAGCAACGACCGAATGTGCCAAATGCAAAAGACAGATAACGCAGTGGCTCACCTGCAGTGGTGGCGCGGCCGATACACGGCGAAGCTGTGCGTGCAGATGGTGCAGACGTTGGAGACCTTGTCGAACATAAAGATCGGGGCCAGCGTCGCCGTCTTGAGGCTGCGGCGTCGCAGATCCAGCTCGTCTCCCCCCGAGATGCAGTGCGTCAACGCGCGGACCCATTCCTCTCTCTCCGCCAAAGACAGCGCTTCGAACACGTACGTCGTCTGCGCCCGCATCTTCTGCACAGTTGTAAAGCAGAGTGACAACGTCAGAGAGTCAAATGAATCCGACGACAGCAAGTTGAAGTTGACCGACTTACCGTATCGTGCAGAAACTGGAGTCGAAAGCACTTTTCGTGTATGAGAGGCGCCACCTCGCACACCTCGATGGGGATCGTCTCCTCCGGCTGTGGCGCCTTGAACGTCGAGCCCAGCGAGACCGCTTGCAGCGTCAGCGTGATCCACAGCCGTCGGGGTTTCTTGCCAACGCTGCTGCTGTTGCTAGGACTGGGGCTCACGGCAACTCCGCTTCCTGTTGTTACCACGGCGCCACCAGACACGTTCAGCCAGCCATTCTTGATGACGAAGCCTCCTTCGAGCTCGTAGCCGCTGGACGAGTCCTCGTCATTGTTAGTCATCAGCTCCGAACGAACACTGGTGCGACGTGGGTGCGTCTTGCCCCTGAGATTCCGGTCAATACAATCGCGGATGTCAGATGTCCAGCCCACTTTGTCCGCCTCCGAGTCAGTCAGCAAAATAAACGACTTAAGAGGGGAATAGAAGCAGAACGCGCTACACAGCGACAGATTCGTCAGTAAAATGCAAGTTCTGCAACAGTTCCTTGCACTGGATAACACTCACTTGTTTGAATTCACCGCAGTCGTAATGACGCCAGGCATCGCCTCCGTATCTGCTGCCACCTTGCACTCCCAGAGATCGATCAAGCGAAACTTCTTGTGCAGTCCGCCTTGTCGTCCGTACACCATAGCTAAGAGCAACATAGAGTTAAAATCTATAAAACACCACAAAGCTTCAAATACGACAAGCTTACCGTCTTCCAGCAGCACGAAATAGTACGTTTGCACCTTGCTACGGCACACTTTGCGTAGCATTCCGTCGCGTACGAAGTGTCTCCCACCGAGATTAATGCCCACCTTGGCGCTCACGGAAGCCAGAGTGCGCACATTCTCACGCCGTTCGCTAATTTCCTCAATCTTGCTTGCAACTCGATCGACGCTTCGAATTGCGGCCTGAAGAGGTGCAAAATCGACGTGTTCAGGCGGCGTAGACCCCAGTAGCTCCTCAAGCAGCATCTTGTAGCGTGGGATTCGCTCCACTGGCATGTTCAGATACAGTCGTAGCCGATTCACATCCGCCTCGGGGGGCAGTTCACGTAAAAATCCTGAAAATTGTGGTGAATCCAACGCCGCTAGAGCAGAAGTGTGTCGGCTAGCGTAAGAAGTGTAGAGTTGCATCAGTGGGGCGTAGGCATGAAAGATGGCGCCGGCGCGGTGGACTTTCACGCCCGGAAACTCAGTCGGTTGGCCATCCCGTTTGGCTCCTTGGTTTTCCGATGGTAGCGTCTTTGACGAGGCACTAGTTTCCTGAAGATGGCGAGACAAATGGTCCAGAAGCTGCTGGTTTAGCGTGTAGATTTGGTCCACGCTGCTGAAGAAGATGGCCAAATCTGCGTCCATCACTAACATCTTGGGCGTTGGCGTTGAATTCGTCGACAATGAAGAGTTGGCGGCAGCGTAGGAAGAGCTCAGCATGGTATGCAGACTGGCGTTGCTTCCTCCAGCTCTTGAAATACCAACGTTACCGCCGCTACCAGTTCGACGATGCCCCGCTCTGTTAGGCGCAGAAATTCCGTGCCGGGCCGAAGTAGTCAAAGTTCCGCCAAGAATCGGTCGAAGAGATCCTCTGCGCTTGTTTTGACGTCGACGGAACATCTGTCTCCCTTCAAGTTGCCTCAAGAGCAACGGCTGAACGAACAAGCGAATGCATTCGCTCAGGCATTGGACGTAGCTCTCTTCGGACCGGATAATCTCCTTCAGAATCTGGCGGCGTCGGCGTTCCAGCAAGTACGCGTCGCGATCATCTCCTGTGTGTTGGGCAAGCTCCATAGATAGATCCGCATCCGTTGTTCGTCCACGATCTAGAGAAGACATGCGTCTCCTTCCTGCACTCGAGCTCGAAATTACAGACATTGAGGCCCGTATGTTGCTAGCCGGCACGCTTAAGCCCAGGCTTAAAATCCCACTTTGAGCGAGAGAACCGGGGAAATCGGTCACTCGTGAGCGCCGCATCCGGTTGAGTGATTTGTCCGCCGAACGCTGGATAGCAACACGCCATGCCACCTCTTCTTGGATGGTCGAAGCGCACAAGATCCACTCGCTTTCATGCACTGAAGCCACGGACGACGATGAAGCAACGAGAGATGACGTTGGAGACTGAGCGGGTGCGGGATGGAGTGGCGGGGGAGATCCGAGTGGAAAAGCGCCTTCGGCTGGAAGTGCTATTGCAGGCTCGCGCCGACGAGATACGACGCCCCCAAAGCGAGTAACAGCCTGCTTCAGTGGCGACAGCTTCTTCATAAATTGTGGTCGGGACGAAGACTGGCTCAGACGCCTGCGCATGGGACTCGTTTTGTGCTGGTTGGCTCCATTGCTGGTGCCATTCGCTTTGGACTCATTCTCGTCGTACTCGGTGGTTGAGATCTGGAAACAGAAGCGATTCTTGTGCGCGCGGCTGTCCGAGCGGTGAATTACGATGGCTCCAGCCAGAGTTAACTCATCCGTGCAACACCGTAGGGTAGTACCAGTAGCTCCAGAAGCACCTGCACCTCCAGTCGCAGCACTACCATTCCCAGAGCTACTAAATCCAGGAGGATTCCCGTTGTGGGCCACTGGTGTGGCACTGGACGATGCTGTCTCTAACGTGAACTGCTTCAATACACCCGCACGAAGTTCATAGTAGTGTTCCGTCCACTTGTTAAAACGACGACGACGTAACACGCCTCGAAATTCCACCACACGGGACAACCAATGCATCGCGAGTTGGCGCACGAGATCCAGGACCTTGAAGCAGGAGGTACACACACGCTGAGAACGAGAAGACTCGCCCACAAATAGCGGCGAGCGGCCTGAAGAGCAAGTATCGCACACCACCGCTCCGCAACGACGACAGTGGTGCTTCCGTCGGTAGTACTTACGGAAGGACGCCTTGCAAATTGTGCAATCCTCAGCCACTTCGTCAGGAACCCACAGAGCTGCAGCATCAGCAGGTCCTTCACACGACTCTAGTGCATTGTCGTCGCCATCGGCAGCGTCCCCTTCAGCCTTCTTTTTCTCCTGAGCTTCTTTCACAGCACCGGAAATGGCATCCACCCACTCTCGTTGAGCTTCTGGAGTCTCCGTGTACAAGATAAACGTCTTCTCTCGACTGGTAATGACGAAGCCGCAGTCCTTGAGCACGCGGCCGCGCGATTCCTGGTTGAAAAGAGCTTGAATGGCGTCCGGGAGCTCCGTCTTGACTCCCACTGCCTTGGAATGTAAGTGGACAATTCGCCGCACGCGGTAGCCCCCAGTCATGAGCACGCCACTGTACAGTAAAATGTCGTTGAAAAGATGAATCATGACCTCCTCCGGGCGCTTGGTCGACATCTTCATGAGCTTCCCTGACTTCACCAGTCTCCGGTCCGCTGTGAACAGCGAGAGCTGGCCTGAAAACTTCTGCTGGGCTTGCAATACCGTCTCCAGATTCTCCTTACGACGTATCGTCTCATTGATAAGCGACGCCGCAGCTCGCACGCGGTCGACAGCCTCGGTCAGGAATGCCGCGTCCGGGTGTTCTGGCCCCGTTAGCTCGCACAGTCGCTCCAAAAGCATCTTATAGCGCGGGATACGCTGAACCGGCATGATCAGAAGACTGTCGAACGGCTTCGGCGATCCGCTGCGCTCGCGACACTTTTCCAGGAACTTGGAGAAGCCCAGCCTTGTGTCGTGGCCGAAATTTTCCAACAACCCCGCCACCTCCGTGTAGTCTTTAGCGTATCCTCCGTACAGCTGGAACAGCGGGGCGTAGCGACAGAAGACTGCGCCAACACCATCCGCCTCGCACTGCACTGCGACTGCCACGGGGCTTTTAACGCTTTTCTTGCGCTTACCACCTGCTGGAGCGTCTACAGTCTTGCTCTCTTCAAGTGCCATGGAGGCTCGACGCTGTACGATTTCCTGCAGATCCTCCAGCAGCTTCGAGTTGAGCATGACCAGGTGCCGCAGGTTGTTGAAGAAGACGGCGATCTGCGCGTCCTCCATGATGGGGTGGTTGTTGGCCTCCAGAGGCACGAGGTAGTGGTCGTGCAGCGTCCGGATGTCGGTCACGTAGCTCTTCTCAGTCTCGCAGATCTCTGTAATGACTTGAGCGCGGAGTCGCATCTGCTTGGCCACTTCCTGGTCGACGTCGTTGTCCTCCTGGTTGTCCTCTTCGGCGGCATCGTCGTCCTCGTCGTCCTGGGGGCCCGCCTCTAGCAGCTCCACGGTCAGCGCCGGCTTCCAGTCCGCAGTGCTGCTGACGTCCAGGTCCTTCGGGTCGAACAGCACAATGCCGGGGCACAGCGTCACCTTCTTGCGTGCCTTCTTGGGCTTGCCGTCCGCGCGACGCCGGCGCGGCGCGGCCACGGCGATCTCCGCCGCCGTGACCTCCTGCAGCTGGCTGCTCATTGGCGCGAAACTTGCGAGAATGAACTCGACGGCCGCTGCGCCTTTCCGCAGAGGCAGCGCCGAACTATATTCACCCGTGGAGCTCCGCCGCGGCAGGCGCTGACCACTGCGCCGGAGCTCGGGGCGGCGGCGGTTCCTTGGACGTTTCCACGGAAAATGGCTGGTCGCTTGCGGGATGCAGTTAAAATAGGACTACTTGATATGAAAGTGTATCAAATAATACAGTTCTGAAGTTTGTTTTATGTGTAAGTGGGTTGGAATTACACGAATGTGGATATGCGGGGTATGTAGTTTTGATTTCAGATGCAGGGAAGTTGAAGTCAAAAAAGTAGACGAAGCGAGGCGACATCTGAATTGTTGGCAAAACATAACGCAATTTGGAGGAATGACCTGTTTTAGCTTTGTCGGCGGTCGTGGTACACTACGGACTGGACAAAACTTCAGTTACTACTGACTACTCGCACTGCAACTTGCTCTCGCCCAGAGCTGCAACGCTGAGACCTTCCTGGCCAGCCCAAAGGACCACCTGCGACCCGCTCGAACCGAACGCTTCATGGCGAATAGCAGCCGCAATAGCAGTGCCAACTCGATACACGTACACCGACGTCAGCACTGCCGCGTTAGGTATTAGTATTGGCGTTGAGGCGTGAGCACTTCAGAAGGTGAGAGAAGCACGGCGGTGTGTGATCGCGTCGAAGCACTGTCCAGGCAGATTGAGAACTTTTGTCGGCATCACCACGTGAGACGAAAATTGCCTGCCGAGTTGCTGACACGACGCTGGAGGTGATATCCGTGACAATCTAGCAGAAGTTCTACGATATGAGGCCTGATGACATTCAGCTCAGCCCTTGCTTAGCGTAGAAGGTGATTGCATGCTGAAAAACTTTGGGCGAGAGTTAGAGTTACGACTAGCGGCAACAAAACAAACCTTGAACGCAGCAACTCGTTAGAAGTTGAATTTGTTCTTCGAACGCCAATCTAGGACTGTGTAGCCTGCTTCTCGTCGTCATTCACGCGATGGACGTCTACCAACCAGCGACCTAACTGCTTGACGCACGCCATTAAGACGCCGTCTTCTCCGATCAGAGCTTCGTCCACCGCGAGCTCCTTCTTGTAGTCAGCCTCTGTGGGCGGTTGGAGGAACCCACTAAACGGCACGGAACTGGTAGTCACCTCCTTTATCGCAGACTCTGCGTCCGTGCGTGTCAAGTCTACCGCACGCTCCTCCTGGCCGACACGCTCTCGACTATCCACCACGGAAGTGGACAGATCCACCTTCTTCATCTGCTGCTCGTAGATCATGCGCTCCATCGTGCCCGTGCTCACGAGGCGGTAGACGTGCACGGTTTTAGCTTGACCGATACGGTGTGAGCGGCACATCGACTAACAGAGGAACACAAACGACAAGTGAGTTCAAAAACATCACAGCATCTTACAACGCAGTCTCTTGCAGTCAATACCTGGTGGTCGTTGGAGGGATTCCAGCTAACGTCAAACAGGACGAGGCGATTCGCTGCATGGAGGTTGATGCCTTCTGCCCCAGCGCGGGTGGACACCAAGAGCAGCTTCACTGGAGAATCGGCCGAGCTAAATCTCTACATATTAGGCAAGACAATGTTCTCGGTTAAGATGATCAAACTGTAAGCTCAATGCATACAGCAACTTACCTGGATGTACTCCATACGCTTGGCACCGTTTGTGCTACCGTCAATCTGCAGAAACCACTCATTGGACGCCGCATTGGGCGACACTACGCTGGCAGCAGTGGCAGCCTTTCCAGTGCCACGGACACTAGCCCCTGCCTGGTTTCTTCGTTTGCGTAAAATTCCTGCTGGGTCGCGATTCGGACGCGGGGCAACTCTGCGTCGTTTTGGTTTCCTAGTAGCGCCGCAATCCTTCGGACACTTCCGTGCGCTTGCAGCATCGTCCGCAGCGCGCGATGGACTGAAGGAACTCGCTCGCAAGAAATCGGAGATAACCTTCAGGGTAGGCACGCTCTGGGAGAACACTACCACTTTATCACCGCAGGCGAAGCTTTCTTCAACAATCCGCAATAGCACCGCCATTTTGCCACTGTTCTCAAGCGCTTCTGTATGATAGGCACTTGCCTTGGCCTGGGCGAACGCCTCGTTTCCTTGCTCACCTTGACCGCAGATAACGGAGCGAGCCCACTCGTAGGACTTTTGCGTGTCACTAATCTTCTGCCGCTTCCGACGCCTCTGAGCTGCAGCAAGCTGCCGCTTTTCCTTTAAACGGTCTTCGCTTTCCCACCCCCATCCCGTGGAGTCGTCATTGGATTCGTCGTCGTCTTCAAGCAATAGCAAGTCGGATCCGTCTTCCTGGAACGGACAGAGTTTCGAATAAATAATATCCGGGTGGTTCATCACCTGCAGTAGCGCAGCGTACGCAGTCAAAAGATCAGCTGCAGCTCCGCCTCCATTGCCGTAAAAGTTGAGAAAGTCACAGTACAAGCGGTGCTGCAGCGGCGACAGCTTGCAGTACAAGATCCACTCCATTTTGGGCGGGAGTTGAGAACGCAGCAACGCTTTACCTCGGCGCAGCACGACACTCTCCAGCTTCTTAATCAGTTCTTGTGAGCGTTCCGCGTTTCCCTCCAAAATGGGTCGTTCGTATTTCGCTCGGAATTCCTCATAGCTGCCAAGGAACCCCTCGCGTGCAAAATTTACCATGCACCAGTACTCGGACAGCGAGTTCTGCACAGGGTAACCGGTGAGTACCAATCGTCGAGGAGATTGGATTTGAGTCACACTCTGGCACAGCAACGAGCTTGGGTCTTTCATTCGATGACCTTCATCCATCACAACTAGATCGGCACCTGGAGTACAGAGCAGTCGACGAAACTCGTGCGCTGTACGCTGGACTTTGGCCATCTCCTGGGCTGAAGCGCTGGTGATTTCCATCACGGCTGATGCCATTCGTGAGCACACTTGGACGGATGCGTCTTGTTTCGAAGCGGAACTCGCCGGCGTCGTCGTCGGATTCAACAGCCCCCGGAACATCTCGTAGCCCATGAGCATTACGCCACCCGTGCGCTTCCAGCGCTGAAGCAGCCGCAGTCGCCCTAAAGCAGTGCCTTTTGTCGTCGAAGAATCCAGCCGTAGAACGGGACAGCGCTCGCGAGCATCAGCACCCAACCACTTGTTAAACTCGGACTCCCAGTTAGGCAGACAAATGGCTGGGCACAGAACCAGCACCGTGGGTAATGGCTCCTGAACTTCGTCACTTTTTTCCTTTTCTTTTGCCTCCGTCATGTCGGGTTTGTCTGTGTCGCCGTCCTTCAAGCCAACTCCTGTGCTACGTCGCTTACGAGCTTCCGTCTCGTCAACTATGAAGGAATAAATAACAGTGATAACTTGCAGCGTCTTGCCGAGCCCCATGTAGTCTGCCAAGATGCATCCACGGCGTGCAAGAACGTGAGAGTGCAAGAACCGCACGCCTTCCACTTGGTGGGGCTTGAGCAGCGGTTTAATCTCTTTAGCAATCCACACGTCTTCTTCGCTTCGGTCTGAATTCAGTCGCACGCGACCATACCCGTCCATTTCCTCGTCCACAGCGTCTGCATCTTGGCCAGAGGCGAGTGGACTTGCAGCCTCCACACTTGTCGTTTCAATTTCGTCGCCGATCATAGTGGTGTCGTCTTCAGCGGGGCAAATGCACGGCAGCATCATGCAGCTCATGCACTGCGTCGTGGCGTCGGCCGCGAATAACTGGCGCAGCTTTGCGGCCGTTGCTGCACTGCCACCAGCATTGTGCACATCGCGCCCTTCGTCTGAGAAATCGACGGCCTCCGTAGCGTCGCCCACGCAAATGCAAGGCAAGAAGCCGCATGTGCATGCCATGGTGTCCATGGATCTGAATTGACATGTGGGTAGATATTTTTGGAGATTTTGATTGGCCATAATTGTTTTCCAATGCCTGCAATATTATTCTGGTAGTCGGCACCACGCTTCTCGTTAGTAGTGCTCCACTTGTTAAAGCGACGACGACGTAAGTGACAAGGAGCCTACTCAACAGATTATTTTTCATTGCCATATTTTGTGATCGATGTGGACTTCTCGCTGGTTTTAGAGACGGATACTTCAACTTAGTTGTTACGCCCTTCGTGACAGCTTTCAGGCTATCATTTAAACAACTGGTGCTCGTTTCTTGGCTTCACGAAATTATTCTCTTCGCGTTTCTGCGCTTTTTTGGCTGTCAGGTGATACGTCGTCGCGAGAAGCCGCTCCGCATCGTTAAACGCGAGCTGAGCGACATCTTGCTTGAAGTTCTCGCCCTCAATTCGACCTAGCTTCAGTACGATGTTTCCGTATTGTGCCTGGTTATTCGACGCAAGCAACACGCGTCCCCACCGACCACTTGCCACCCTCCAGCCCACCGACGAGATCGTCCGTGAAAGTATTGATCGTGATTTTAGGGGGTAGCGTCTGCATTCACGCAGGTCCACGAACGCTTGGAGGTTGTCGACGTTCCAGTTGAACAGGAAACCGGGATGATCGTCGTCAATCTTGATCGACGTCAGGTATTCGTTGAGCTGCCATACTCAAATACTGTGAGCCTCCTAATGTATAAACACCCCACCACACTCAAAACACTCGCCACGCGAGATCGACGACAGACTTCATCAGCTTAGACAGGGTTTCGACGATTGGCTTGGCAGTCAGTGACTTGCTGTTGTGATTTTCACTGTATTCTAATCCCGTTTCCTAGATTTCTCAGGACACGATTTCCAGTACAGCTTTCCTGGGTATTTTCCAGGAAATCGAAGAGTGTAGACTCTATTACATGTAATGATCGCCCAACGCCCCGAGAACTCCACGAAACGCGAATGCACGGTCAAACGGAAACCAGCCAAGCAAACGCGCATGAAGTCCAGTCAACCGCGAGCATTCGACGACAGGCTCGTCGGTGTCTTTTCCTTCGACAACGCAATACCCGTGGTGAGTGTTCTGAATGCGGTGGGGTGTTTATACATTAGGAGGCTCACAGTATTTGTGTGCGGCAGATCAACGAATACCTGGCGTCGAACGACGATCATCCCGGTTTCCTGTTCAACTGGAACGTCGACAACCGTAAAGCGTTCGTGGCGACGGCGAACGATCAACTGCCAGCGAATGCACCTGCGTGGATGCAGACGCCACCACCACATATGACCGCCAACACCCTCGTGGACGACATTGTGCGTGTACTCAGAGAAGATGCAGGTGGTAGCTGTGGGCGCGTGCTGCTTGCGCCCAATAACACGGCCCAATTCGGCAGAATTACGGCGAAACTGTTTCAGATAAACAACGACGGTTTCATGCAGCAAGTAGCCCAAGGCGCGTTTGGTAATGTGGAGGCTCCACTGGAGCAACTTCTAGCGCTGACTTACAGCCTCACCGAGGCGCGTGCCCAGCAGTCTGTTCTCATCGGGTTCGGGATGCTACTTGGAGGAGGCCTTCGGTTGTTCCATTGATGAGGTAAAAAATCTCCCGACGTTTTCTTCTTCGTAAGGAACAGCGCAAAGCTGAAGCTAACTAGCGTGTCGTCCACAGATGCAGTGTCTGCGGTATGCGGTAAAGGAGGCAGCAATAGTGGGTTCCTCCAACCGGCCACAGAGGCTGACTACAAGAAGGAGCTCGCGGTGGACGAGGAGCTAATCGGAGATGACGGTGTCTTAATGACATGCGAAGCAGGTCGCAGTACATAAATCTAAAGGTTCAACTTGCAAGTGTTAACACGTCACATATTCTTGTTTCTACTCCCTGCGTTTTTATTGGATGAAATTCAATTAAAATATCTGTTTTTTTCTCAGGGTTACCTCACTCACTTTCAATCCCTCGTTCCTGCTGGAATCGTGCCAACATGACGCGGCCGACGGTCGGCGTGGACATCACCGCGCACAAGGAGGAGCGCAACGTGACCGACACGAAGAAGAAAGTCAAACTGCAGGTGCGTTACTACGTGGAGCTCGTCGTGGGTTCACCCAGAGAGAAGCACACACGCCTGGGATTCTCGGGCTCCTTCCGGGCGCTTCTACGGCTGCACCGTGAATTCGTCCGACTCTACGTGGAAAAGCATGGGGACCCCCATGGTGGACTGCTCACCGGACGGGAAAGCTTTCTATCGACTTCCTCATCTACGTCGCGCTCGTCCGTATCCTCCACGTCAAAGGGCTCGCCAAAGTCACTTACGAGCCTCGTGCGGAACACTTTCGGCATTAAGAAGAAGAAGAACGAGCAGGAAGTTGCCAATAACCAGCATACACACCACCGTCATCAACATCAATACCCAACTGCACTGGAACCACCTGGGATTGTGCCGTTTCCTGCCCAGAACAAGGTGCTGGTTCGTTTGGAGAGTGGCGAGGCCAAGGACGACGACAAAATCAACGCCCGCAACAACGCGCTGTTCGAGTACTACTCGCAATTGTTCAATTCAGAGGATGGCGAAATGTATTTGGAACTAGTTCATCGACGTGCTAAAGAGCGAGCAGACAAAAACAAGAGCGAGGGGCACTCGGACGACAGAGCGGAGCCTTCGTCTTCCCACAGCAGTGGCGGATTCCTCGGCTTATTAGGCCACCGCCCCAAGACTGAAGACACCAAGCACGTCGAGTTCTTCGAGCCTGTGTACGTGCGCGCAAGGGGGAGGTCTCGTGGGCGCAAGTCTACGCGTCGTAACTCAAGTCTGCAAGCTCCATGACTTAAACAGGAAGTGGTCTTTTGTTGAGTGAAGAAAGAAGAGCGAGCGGGGTTCTCAAGAGCTCGTATTTTTCTCGTCTTAATGTAAATAATAGGAAAGTAGATAAACCTCTTACATGTGTGTGAAGTCTTCGCTGCCCTCCAGGGACAACTGCGCATCGGTATCAAGGAAATCGGGTGCGTATAGATCATCTAAAGCTTCGGACGAGTCCACGCCGGAAGCCACCGGCGGTAGAGAAAATGGGGCTTCCGTGTCTCGAACTTCCTCATTTTTTGAGAGATCGAAATTGAGAAGCTCTGTATCGGCAATATCATCGATAGAATCGGTAGTATTCATCCCCAGTTCGCTCTTGAGGTGCTGTGCGTCATCCAGCAGATCAGCCGACGACGCACTATCGAGAACTTCGCCGTTAGCTAGTTCCAGAGTACTCGCGGTCAATTGCAAAGAATTCTTCGGGACAGTACATAGTTGATAATACACCTCCGACAATTCCTCACTTGCATCCTGCTCCGAATTGCCAGTTACCGAGGAGTTTATGTTCTCGCTTGGCCTAGCGCTTTCACTCTGATGCGAGTCCTGGCATACCGTGGTGGAGATCAGGGCAGTTTCCATGCTACTAGGGACTCTATCAGCTTCAGTTGTCTTCTGAGCACCCTTGGTTTCATCGTGATCATCATTCGTTTCTTGATTTTGAATTTTTGACGTCTTCGAGTTAAGTTTTGCATCGTACATTTCGAGATGTGGCCCAGTGTTTAAAGGAATTGTTGTTGTCTTCCGTGCTACCGGTATTTGTGGGCGAGTGGAAGTGGTAGTAGCACTTTGAGCTCGAGAGCGACTTGGAGTTGTTCCACCTGGGATCTTTGTAGCAGAAGCAGGCCGATCAGCGGGGGAAACAGGGTCTGGTTGAAAACTGGTAGTCTCGGGTGATTTTAACTTTTCACGCTTGATGGAGGTCACAGTCTCTCTCCGTACCAGCCTTTTCATTTCATCAAGTGCTTGGGCCAGCATCACCTTCTGTGTTGGGGACGAAGCTGCACGTTTCCCAACGCTTTCACTAAAGTCTCGGTCATATGTCCGCTTCCGTTGCTCAAGAGTGAGGTTGCCTTGAAGCTGCCCTACTCGAGACTTCAAAAAGCCAACTTCCTGCTCTAACTTGCGCTTTTCGTGAGATATAATCTTGTTCTCTTGCTGAAGTTTGGCGATCTGATGTTTGTTTCTTGCATCCACTTCAGCGAACGCAATCAGCTTTTGCTGGTGGACTTCCCATTCAAGACGCTGTCGATTCAGTAGCTCCTGATGGTGACGCAATTCCTTGTAAAGCTGACTTCGTTCTTCCTCGAGCTCCATGAGACTCGTGCTCTTTACCCCGCTACGAAGGGATTGCATCGCTTCCTCGTAAGAACACAGGAACTGGGACTGCTGGGCGATTTTCTGCTTCAATTTCTGCGTTAAGGCATGGGATTGGCGATCACACTCCGCTCTCTCCCTTTGAACGACACCCCTGTCCACGCTTAGGGACCTATCAGCTCCAACAGCTTTGGCGTGAAGCAAGGACTCAATTTTCTTGTCCTTCATCGCTATGATCTCTTCCAGACGTCGAACGTGAGTGACAGCTTTCATACGTTTCTGTTGCTCTTGAAGACAGGCAGCCTTCAGTTCACTCTCGGCGTCAAGCAATCTGTAGTACTCATCGTGCATATCCGATTCCTTCAACCCCTTAAACTTACTAAGCGCTGGTGTCGCTCCATGAGGTGTTGCCAAATGTTTCACCGCCACGGAAGAATGCCCAACATCATTGTACACGGCTCGGATTCGAGCGTGAACCAGCTTTTCACCTTGGCGTTTTCGCCTCATTCCCACACCATTCGATCGAGATTGGGAGCCATTGAGAGTGCGATTATCCGACGAATTTCGTGGTGTAGTACGCATTCGTGGCCGAGCGCTGGCTGGTCGAGCAGGTCGAGTGGGAACAGGGTTGTCTGCGAAAAACTGGGGGCATTCTGTTGGCAGTGGGCGTACAACTCGAGCACTGCAAGGTCGCATAGCCCCTTTACTGAATTTATCAACAATAGATACTCCAGTGAGGGCGATGTAGTTTAGAAAGAAAGAAGTACAAACACAATTTCACCTTTTTAAGTGCTCCAAGTACTCTTCGTAGCCTTCCAAATCGATCTAGGAGAGAAACATTGCAGGAGATAAGGTTAGTGGGGTGGCCAAAGGTGACTTGCAGTACTGTTCCGTACTCCGTCTTCCTCGGTATCGTTTAGGATGCCCTCGTTGTCGTCCTCATGCATCTCTCTGTCAATTTCCGGCTCGGTACCGTGCTGTCGTCTCATATTTCGATGTGGGGCTTCAAAGCAAACGATTTTTGGCAACGACGAATGGGGATAATTTTATCGAAACGCATGCCATTTTTATCGATTTATGATGGCGGATACCTACTTACTCGAGTACGGGTCGATCTAGCTGCAGCGGCTGCAACCTCACTGCGCATATACTGCATTTCCACTTGGTACTTGGCGTTCAATTGCGGGCGCGACCACTTTTTCGTTGGCGATGGAGCTGAATATGGGCGATAACTTGAGGATATTAATCGATCTGCAGATTGACGCCCTATCGTGGCTGGCAACTCGTGCTTCCGAATCATCTCAGCGCTGCGTAGTTCGGTAGTGTTGTTAAGGCGAGACCACCCACTGGTAGCCCTATCGACTGTCGGTGGAGCTTGAGAATAGCTTGCCTGCGCCTTTGATCTTTTAGAGGGAGACAGTGAAGAGCTCTCATCAACTGCTTCTACAGCCACAACTGGTGCAGGAACGCTTGTTTCCGGTGTCATATTTGTCGGAACTTCTTTGGGTGGTGGCATGACTTCTGGGATTGCGATCTTTACTGTTTTTACCGATTCAGCAACTTGGTTGCTGCTTTTTTCCTTGTGGCGTGTTGGTAGATCCGATCGCTCTTGTTCGCCTAACGTGTGTCTGTGTTTGTGGCTCGACCGAAAGGCGGTTAAGGCTTCGATATTCATCGCTGACACGCCTCGCAAAAATATCAAACGGAGGTCTTCTTCCAGCTTTTGACAACACTTTTGCGCGTCTGTTACTTGACATTTTGCGTCGTCAACTTCGTGTTGAAGCTAAACATCGAATTGAACTGCGTTAAGTAATTTTCCGATGTGAGAACAAGTAGGAGATCGTACCTGATGAATTTTGAGCTGGTACTCTTTTGCCATCTCGACAATTCGATGCTCGTACCAGTCTTTTTGATCTTGAAGCTGCGTTTGCAGCAGATGATTCCGAGCGCTGGTGTTCCAGTGACGGAAACTGTCACGCTGTTGGCGCTTGCAATATTGAAGAAGAACCCGACGGAGAGTATCATTCTTTCCTATCTTTTGACGAATTGTTTTCTTCCACGCGCGGAAACATGCAGCCAGTGAATACCCTCCACTCCAGCGTTCTTGCTATGGTCCACACAGTATTTGTAAGCTGAGAGAAAAAAAAAACTATTCAAATTAACGAAACGTACATTGAGGTGCGATTGTTTGGCTGAGAACATCGAAAAGCGATCGAGCACCAAGTCACTCTTCTCACATTTTGCCTCTGCTGTAGCCATCTGTGCTTTCAATTCCTCCAGTTTGTCCTGTGTACACAAAAAAAGAAATAAGTCCAATATCCTCCAACTAATACCGGCATGACACAAATTACTTGAAGGATCTTGATGTCATTTGAATGAGCCGCGGACAACTTCATGCGCTCCAGGGCTTCAGTCCTTGCATTCTTTGCTTTTAGATCAATAAATGCACGCTGGTTATCGATCACAAATCCATTAGCCCATACATTTCAAAACCAAGGAAAAGGGAACAATCGTTAACGAACTATAACTGTTCGGCGAGTGGCGTCATGAGCTGCAGCCATTTCAGCATCTATCGCTGCAAGCTCGGCGTCGTCAAGGTGGTAGTCGTTTTCTGGCGGTCGTTTCTGTTCCCGAGGCTGAAAGCGCCTGGTAATTAAAGGAGACACTGCCATTGACGTTGAAGGCAATTCACTACGATCTTTCTTGTCAACTTCAACAAGGCTGGAAAGACTTCAGTTAGCAGAGAACCATTTACCCCAGTTAAAGTAGTGACAATAAACACCTGGGCAGATCTCTTCTGAGTCCAGCGCTTTCTTCAGCCTTTTCCTCTTCCTCTTCGCGACTTGATTCTAGTTCCTTGTCGACAATTTCGCCATAGAGAGATCGTGGGAGCAAAGCAGGCGTCTCCGGTACCGGCTCGAAGTGAAGCTTCGGCATTTGTCGTCGCATTTGCCGCCACTCCTTATCACTAAGCTCCGACTCCGACGTCATTGCTTAACTGCTCGCAAGTTGCAAGTCACAAATTCCTCTTCCTCTTACGACAACAGCATCAGTTTTCGAGCTAAAAATACATTCTGCAACTCCCGTTTCAATTCCGTATTACAAAAAACAACTTCACAAAAAACGAATTCATCCTTTTGAACTTCACCATATATTTTCTCCTCGATAGCGCTTAACGCTATCTATTAGAGCTGCAAATGGCCCCTGCAACTGGAGAACTTACTTCGTCCGGCAGATGATTCTAGCAAGAACCTCAGGCATGTAACCTATTTAGTTACCGCCACGAAGACGCAGCACCAGGTGAAGAGTAGACTCCTTCTGGATGTTGTAGTCGCTCAGCGTGCGACCGTCCTCGAGCTGCTTGCCGGCGAAGATCAATCGCTGCTGGTCAGGAGGAATGCCTTCCTTGTCCTGAATTTTCTGCTTCACGTTGTCGATCGAGTCCGACGGCTCCACGTCGAGCGTGATCGTCTTGCCGGTCAGGGTCTTCACGAAGATCTGCATCTTGAATTTGGCTTGGAAGGTGCTTGAGTGTTTGGGATCCAAATTGGAAATGAAGGAGAGTTTCCGCTCGAGGTTTGACCGATCTGAGCAAGGGTAAGGGGTCAAGTGACCCTTGTTCTCAGATTAACTTTGCATACTGAAATCAAGTTGTTTGGCCAATTCGAGGTAGGTCCTACCGTTACCGTGGGGTAGGAAAATCGAATCTGAGAAAAGGCGATTATCAGTAGGAAGCTTCCCTTCTGCTAAACAGAAGCTGCGAGGAGATTTTTATATACAAACGCAAAGCTTCCATTCGGTGGGATATGACTGTCATTTTCAACGAAACGCACGCGCCTTTGTGCTGCGATCTTTGCCGGCGGCGGGTACGTAAGCGTCACAATGGGCACTGCAGGCACGCAGCAGTACGCTTAAGTATGTTGCCAATGGCAACACCCTTACAACGCAGGTTGAGCTGCTTGTTGCCCAGCGTCAATTCATGCACGGTGTTATGCGTGTAGTTAACAACTAAAGCTAGCTTTGCTGTGCTCCTGGGCAAGACTTTTGGGGCTTCATCCGAATTTTACCTACTCTACGGCATATTCAACCTATCATTCGTCACATTTCGATCCATAGCAAAAATGGAGCGGATGCTGGGGCGTGGTTTGTCCTCAGCTACGTCTGGGGTTAGCGATGGCAGTGCGCTAAAGCTCCCGCAGAACGTCGAAGACACACTGTCTAAGGTATCCACCCAGCTGAATAACTTCATTGTGATATGTCGCCTAAGTCTCACCCCACTCCCGGTACACTTTAGGTTTTACCCTCGGAAGACGTGCTGGATCGCCCGGAATTCGATGCGCGCGAATTCATTAACCGGAACTTTCCTGATGAACAGAGCATGGGAGATATTGGGAA
The DNA here is from genome assembly GCA_030027945.1 of Phytophthora plurivora. Lineage (NCBI taxonomy): Eukaryota > Oomycota > Peronosporomycetes > Peronosporales > Peronosporaceae > Phytophthora > Phytophthora plurivora. The sequence goes on from CP125268.1 coordinate 5,072,072, forward strand.
CTTTGTGAGTCGTCTCCGCGGACGTATGAAGGAGCTGGACGATTCACTGTCGCAGGCTTCTCAGGACCAAAGCTTGGCGGCTCATCAGGCGCTTGTAGACCTGAAGGAGGCGAAGACGGCATCCCAGCAGCTCTTCCACAAGATCCACGACATCCGAGGAAAGGCAGAACAGTCTGAAGTTATGGTACAGGAAATCTGTCGCGACATTAAGCAGCTCGACTACGCCAAGCGCCACTTGCAGACTACGCTGACGGCTTTAAAGCGACTGCACATGTTGGTTAACGCGGTGGATCAACTCGAGTTCATGTCCTCTCAACGCAACTATCGCGAAGCTGCCTCTCTACTCGAAGCGGTTAACCAACTGTTCACGCACTTCGATGGATACACTAACGTGAGCAAGATCGTCGAGCTCCACAAGACAGTGCGGACCTTGCAGGAAGAACTCGGTGGACAGATCTTTGCCGACTTCCGGTCTATTGGACCGATGGAATCGTTGGAGGACAATTTCCCGTCTGAGGAAGAACGGAAGGCAGTATTTGCCAACCTCTCAACAGCGTGTGCAGTCGTGGATGCGTTGGGCAAGTCAACCAGAGAGAAGCTCATTCATTTATTCTGTGACGAGCAGCTGATGTCGTATGAGAGGATGTACGGCGAAGGAGGAGAGTGCTCTGGCTTGCAGCAAGCGGAAACACGGTATTCGTGGTTTTACAAGCTTCTTGGTGGCATTGATGATCGCTTGAACGCAATCTTCCCCAAGCATTGGCGAATGGCCCGACGTATGTGCATTCAGTTTTGTGAGCGTACCCGGACCCATCTACTCGCGCAGATTGGCGCACACACGCCGGACGAGATGGACGTGACGTTGTTGCTGAAGTCGCTGCAGAGAACACTCATGTTTGAACGCGACGCTGCCCAGAGATTTGAAGGAGTTGTTGATGGCGAAGAGCTGGAGGAAATGGAGCTGGACGAGAATGGTGAGGTTATTGATCCTCATTCTGCAGAAGGTATCAAACGAAAACATCGTCGCAAAAAGCGTGAGGCAGAGCGTAAAGCGCTGGAAGAAGAAATGAAGAAGAATGGCGAGTTGGACGGCGACAACAGTAAGAGTTTACCAACAATTCGGGGGCTCATATCTCGTTCGTTTGACCCGTTCATGACGGCATACGTTGCGCTGGAGCGCAAGAACATGGATCAGATGATTAATGAAGTGATGAGCGCTGAGTTGGTGGATCGAAACGGCCAGCTACCGGTGTTTTCCAGTTCAGTGAACATGTTCGCCTACATCCGCAACTCGATCAAACGGTGTACAGCGCTGACGAACGGCCAAACGTTCTTTGATCTACAAAACGAGTTTAAACACTGCTTCCAGCTCTACTCGCAACGGCTTCTTGAGAAACTCCCCAGTGTTTTGGCTGGCTCAACGGGTGGCCTTGACTCTTCGAGCAGTGGTGCAAGCAACAAGATCAAGCTTAGCGACAAACAGGAAGAAGAGCTGTGCTTTGTCATCAATACGGCTGAGTACTGCGCTGAAACGCTGCCATCTCTGGAGGAAGTAATTCGTGCCAAGATTGACAAGGCGTTCAGCGAAGCTATTGAGCTGTCACAAGAAATCGATACGTTCCACGACGTGGGTGCTGCAGCAATGAAGTGCATTGTAGCGGGATTGGAGACGTCGCTCGACGACGAATTAAATGCGCTCCACAAGGTGAACTGGCAGACTTGGGAAACAGTAGGCGATGAGAGTTTGTACGTATCGCAAATGGGCGAGAAGCTGCAGGCGTTTGTGCCAGTGCTTCGACAAATGCTGTCGGGGCTGTACTTCACGAACTTTTGCGATAAATTCGCTGCCTCCTTCGTGCCCAAGATCCTGCAAGCAGTGTTCAAATGCCGCAAGGTGAATCAAGTGGCGACCCAGCAACTACTGCTGGACGTGTACGCGCTCAAGACGCTGTTCCTCCAGCTGCCTGTGTTGAATAACGAGTTCCAGTCGTCGTCTTCATCGGCGAACATGGCGACGATCCCTTCGCGCTACACCAAATTCGTCACAAACGAGATGACGACGGTGGAGAACGTGCTGAAACTCCTCGGCACGCCGAACGAGATGCTGGTCGAGAGCTTCAAGATCATGTGGCCTGAGGGCACTGCAGAGGACTTCCAGAACATTATGATCGTCAAAGGGCTCAAGAAGAGCGAGCAGGCAGCGTACCTGGAGACACTGGGCATGCAGCGCAAACCCACGGGTAAGATCGCCGAGATGGAGGGCAAGATGAGCGACATGACGGAGAACTGGAAGAAGAACATGCAAAACCTTGCCAAGGTGCCATTCGCGTTCACAGGCGGCATGAACACCAACGCGCACCACCAGAGCTAACGGGAAGCTAATACATAGCGTTGTTGGATGGATAAGGGTCCTTGCCTGAAGCTGCGTTTCTGCATAAGGCGAGACATGTGTGCAGCTTGACCTCGCTGAGCGATTCGCTGAGAGAGTCGCATTGCGCGGTGCACGGCGTGCGTGATACCTGGAGTTGGATCCATTTTTGTCGCACGCCAGAGTGATGGTCGTTGAGAGACATCAGATTTAGGAACCTCGGTATATATGAACTATACTATGTAAAGTGAGGAAGCTGGTTTCGTTCTAATTTTAGACAAATCTGAATCAGATCCTGATACCGTCACACAAGGACCCAGCACAACAATGCAGATCTTCGTGAAGACCCTGACCGGCAAGACGATCACGCTCGACGTGGAGCCGTCGGACTCGATCGACAACGTGAAGCAGAAAATTCAGGACAAGGAAGGCATTCCTCCTGACCAGCAGCGATTGATCTTCGCCGGCAAGCAGCTCGAGGACGGTCGCACGCTGAGCGACTACAACATCCAGAAGGAGTCTACTCTTCACCTGGTGCTGCGTCTGCGTGGCGGAAACTAGTCTCTCGTTGAAATAGAATGAAGGTACTTTGCTGTATAAGAAACAAACAAGACTACATTTAGTAAAACTTCATCTTTCGTCGTCTGTACGCTTGCCATGCTGTGTAATGTGCAGTAGCTCCCGTTGTATCAGTGACCACAGTCGTGGTGGTTCCGCCGTTGGTGCCCGTCGTGGAGCTCGTGGAGTCATCTGTCATGGGGCAATCGTTGTAGTCGGACGATTTCAAAGTCGCCTTCGATGTGATCCCTTCGTTCGACGTGATCTTCACTTTGACATTCTCCAAGTCGATGGCATCGGACGGAGCGACCTGGTAAAAGGAAGTCACGCCGATGACTTCAGCTTCCACGCCGTTGATCTCCATCGATTTAATGCCATCGCGGGAGTTGGGCACTTGCAGCGCGAACCACTGCGGGTTGCTGCCTTCTTTCCAGCAAAACTTCTCTTGTTCGTCAGGACAAGGCGTGAAATGCCACGAGATCTCGGAGATTCGCGGGTCTCCACCTACGACCGTGTACCACAACACCGTGTTGAGATCGAGGTTCCCATATCCACATTCGTAGCATAAGTCCGCCACGAAGGCCGTGACGGTGCCGCTCTCGCCTGTGATGGACAAGCAGCGACTGCAGCTGGACGATTCGTAGTACTGGTCGTAGTTCATCGCCACGAACAGCGACGAGTTGAGGCCGTACGGCGCCATGCGCGCGCTGCAGCTCCCACCGAGCGCCGACGCGAGGCCGTACGTGGTGGCCTTGCCTGTGAACTCTTCTTTTGCGAGTACGACCCAGGCAGGGCGGAGGCACAGCAGTGCAATACTCGACGCAAGTGCATGTACCGGTAGGTGCATTGCGGTGCGGGGCAGTGAAGAAGAGGAACTGCAGTGCTCTGTCCGATGTAGAGGACCATTAGTAATGCTGGGATTTATGCACAAAAAACTCTTCAACAGCATGCTACACCAACATGTAGCCATGATCAGATGCGGCAGTGACGTTGCTACTTGTGCCAGTGCCATTTCCCGTCTTGGACATTGCCATGGGCATCTCAGAGAGGCTACCGATATCCTGCGCTATGATGCTGCTCGGCATATTCAAAGGCATCCCCATTGGTGCACCAGCAAGGGGCAAGTTGACCAGTCCGGCACTCAGAGATGCTGCAGCAATGGAAGCAGCAGTAGAAGACGACGTGAGATCCACATCCGACGGAGTAGGTGGATAGCCCAGCATGCATCCGTCCGCAGTTGAAGACGTCACGGATTGCAGGCAGTGGACATCCACCAACTCCACCTTCATCTTCTGTTTTGCATGCAGAATCCCTTCGAGCGAGAAGTCGATCATCGTCTGGCGGTAGTCCGGCTTCTCCCAGTTCAGCCACGTCAGATCCGCTGCCAGCGTCCCCGTAGATACATCAGGAACCACAGACGCTAAGCCACCCACGAACTCTTGCAGCATACGGAACCGGCCGTTAACGCAGGACCAGGCAAAGGACACGTCCGTGTCACGGTCGTGTTTCTTCAAGACTCCACCGAGAATCGGCTCACGGTTCACAGCAAGCACGAACTCTTCGTAGTCGCTTTGAATGGCCTTGATCTCATCGTCGGAGAAGCTCTCGCGCAAGCGCTGCTCCTGCTCGCAGAGAACCTTTAAGAACGCGTCCTCCCCCATCTCGCAAACCTCGATAGGCATCACAATAGGCGGGTTTACATGCACGCCTCCGTCTTCAGCGCAATAGTGGCGTCCCTCTTGTGCTATTGTGGCAACGCCAGAGATCAGATCCACTGCGAAATTGGCCACAGACTTGGCGATGTGTAGTCGTTCTACTCCACGGAGCGTATCGAACATTTCAATTGCCAATGGCCCACCTTCGTTTTGGATGAACTGCTGCGCATTCTGGAACGTTAACTGGAAAGACCCAGCAGCACACGCTTCCTCAGGATCTCGCGTTTCCCACAAGTCTCGTCGAGCGCCAACAACATCCGCCACAATGAGAGCTAGTTTGCATAGTTCCTGCACCTGTTCGCTCACCAGGTTCGCGCCGTTCTCCATGCTCAGCAGCTTCTTCATAAAGTACGCGATTTCAGCCATTACTCGGTGGGCAACAGCTACGCAGACCCACCATGAAGCGGAAGGCACAGAGCTCGGAGACACCGTTTGCAGGCGCTGTGTAACAATTAGACGGTGTTCCATTAGCCACTTGAGCGCCAGCATCAACTTTTCAGCGAATCCGCGAGTAGTCGAGAAAGCTTTTGTGACGTCAGGGATGATTTCAGTGGCAAAAGGAGATACCGATCCGTCGTGATGGGGGCTCTGCTGGTCTTGGCACAACGTAGCAAGAACTGCCACCAGTTCATCGTAAAAAGCCTTGTCACAAAAGGCCGTGGCGCAATTCTTCACTACCAGTTCCAATTGATGCACACCGCACCAGATGAGGTAGAAACCACGTTTGTTCACAACAGTCGTAAGGCGAGCCGAAAGCCCCTGCTGGCTACCTGTCACTCCAATGTTCCGTCCAGTGTTGGTGCCACCATTGGTACTTGTACCAACCAGTTTGCTTCTCCAGTTGGCGTCCATAATTTCGAGGAATTTGTGCAGTCTCTCCATAATGGACGAAGCTGGGCGCTGATCGAATGCTGGTACTGTAAGGAGATGGAAATCTTGCAACGCGCCGTTCTGCCACAACCGCACACGAACGTCCAAATAGAAAGAACCTTGATGCACAGCTGCGTCCGTGGCGATCGCGTACGCCCACGAGGAGCGCATCATAAGTGCGATTTTCTGGAGGTTGCTGGCGATCACAGCACGCACAAAGCCTGCTATTCTGTGCTCTGAGCAGCCACCGTAACACGCCATTTTGGTCTCTTCTTTCGTGCACTGCACCATGCGTGACGCTAGTCGGAACGACGCTCCACACGCCACAAATTTCATGGCCAGGTCGTACAGCCGCTGATTCTTGATGATAATATCGTAGTTATCAGCGCCATCTTTGCGGTGGAAGACGTCCAAAACCTGATCCTTAGAGAGCCCGTCCTCGTCGCTTGCATTGAAGAACAAGCCACCTACGAGCTCCTCCACCACGCGCTTCTCGATCTCCGACGCCGGGAGGCGAACGGGACCAACGCGCTGTACCACTGGCACGATCGCCCCTGTCCCGACCCCCAAGTTGTTGGCATTTCCCGTCGGAGTGTTGACAATTTGGTGCTGCGCCATGGCAAGGGAATTGATGGTGGCCTCCTCGATGTGCGCTGCAAAGAATTTTTCCTTCTCGGGGCTCGAAGACTGCTCGTACTCGGCCCATTTCTGCTTGTGATTGATCTCCAAGTGCGAGAGATAGTGGTCCGCACGAAACGGCTGCCGGAAGTACTTGATGTTGGCCGTGGCGCGCCGTTTTCGATTCGCGTCGGCCGCCGACTCCTTCCCGAAGGCCACGCAGAACTTGCACATGACGGACTCCACCACGCTCGTCTTCGCGTGGCGGCTGCACACCGACAACCCATACTTGATCGTGTGCTTCTCATTGAACTTGACGCCGCGGTCCTTGTGCTTCTTGGGCTTGTCGCCGCCGCGATCCGAGCCGCGCGTGGCGCCCATTTGCGCTTAATCCAACCTAATTGTTTTTTTTTTGTTTTGGGGTCCAGCCACTCTTTTGGGTTCCATCGGCGTCCGGATAAAGAGGTGGTACACCGTACCGAAAACAAAGTGCAGTGCAAAGTTCAGTAGAAGTTGTCCAAGTGCAGTGCGCAGTGCACCGCCACAATCCAAGTAACGAGCACAGGAAGCAAGACAAAGAGGAAGCGATGGCCGTCGACGTGGGATCTAGCAGTGCAGCGACCACGAAGCAACGGGCAGTGGCGAAGTCGTCGCCTGTTGGGAGTGCAGCAGCCGAACCTCCGGTGAAGCCTAGCAGTTCGTCCGTATTGTCCATTGTGTTAGGAGACGCGTCCCTGGTGCGTTGCTGTTTTCCCAACCGATAGCAGTGTGAAGAAGGGTCTAGTATTTACGTTGTGTTCAATGCAGCTGATGGCGGCGTCTGGTATATGCACTTTGGCGGTGTCAGGGCTGGTGTCCCTGGCAATGGTGACAACTGATGACAAGTTGACGTCGGTGACGGAGTTACGACATTTCTCGCCCTCTATGGTCACAGGTTCTGTTCTTTTCACAGGTACACTGGGTGTTTTTGAGCACACGGGGTTATGATAGTACTGACATTGTTCGTTGCTGCACAGTTGGTGTGATGAATGGCATGCTGAGGTATTCGAACCGCAAGAGTAATGCTGCACCCGGAGAGATCGTTCTTCCTCCGGGACACCCACCTATTTCGCCTGATAAGCTAGCAGAGATGGTCGAACTGGACGAGAATGGAAATCCGAAGAAGCGCATCAGTCGCTGTCCACTCGGGTTCTAAGATAAAAAGAGGCTCAACCTGTGTTGTAAATGTACTCCATGCCTTCATTGCAATCCGAAAAGCTCGTTTTCAATAAGAAGTAGTGCATCCAGTCACTTTCGATGACTTGTACGTCGAGCCCGGCGTGCCTCCCTCTTCTTTTCCTGTAGAGAGAGTTTCAGTGCCGCCATCAAGTCACTGCAGAACAAAATCACCACAATTAAATCTCGTGTTGCCTACAACAACTTTGCACCGCAACGTACGGGTCGTCCTCATCGTACAGCTCTTCATGAGCATCGACATCCTCTGCTTGTCTACCATGTTGTGGGTTTGGCGCATCTTCATACCCTGGTTGTCGGTGGCGAATCTCGTTCTGCAAACAGCATAAACGTCAGTCCGCTACCATAACCGGCATACTGCCATCGCGTTCACCATAGTACCTCGAACTGCTCCGCTGACAATGAACCCAACATCCTCTGGGCGCCGCGGTTGAAGACTGAGTAAGCGCTGATCCCACCTACGCGACTCTCACCTCCAGCCAGCAGGTGATAACCGAGCGCAGCGAAGCCCGAGAGAATAACGTACGCCGCCGCGAACTCAGGCTCATTATTGTGAATATACGACAGTCCTCCCAGCCAAAACGCCGTCACAATAGCGTAGAAGGTGAGCGAACGCCAATGAGGTCGGAGCGCAAGAGCGACACTCTCCAGCGTCTCCTTTGACACTAGCTGCGTCACCTTTCGACGGATCTCGGCGCGAGTCTCGCGGTTCACACGCAACACAGGAGGGATAAAAGGCACCAGCCAGTCCAGCGGTCCTTGGTCGGCAGCGCGCAAGCGAGGCACGCGCGGCGGCACTCCTCGAATTGGCCGATCCATTTTGCGATTTGTATCCTCGAAACTCAAAAAAAGAATTTGAAAATAAAAACATGAAATTGATGTAGCCATGTTGATTTTGCATTTTACGCTGACGCCCGCGTCCTCAAGACTTGCATACAAGTCTGGGTAAAGTGCTGGAGGGGGATTGCAGCGGGCGTTTCTTCCTCGTGCTCGATGAAATACGCGATGAGGTCCCGGTAGTGGCTGGGAAATTGCTTTCGCATGTGGCTTCGGGTCTCATCGAGTCGCAGTTGCGCTGTCAAAAACCCTCGCGCGAGGTGCGGTGCTTGGGCCTCCAGCTTGTCCTTGTGCTGGGTGCGCTGCAGCACTACCAGACGCTGGTAGAGCTGCACCACCAGCTGCTTCTTAGTTTTTTCACGACGTAGATCCAGGCGACGTAGGCCAGCATTCTTCTCCAGCGCGTCCAGCTGCTCGTCCTTCTGAAGCGTCTGAATGAGGAACTCGAAAGGGTCGAGCGGCTGGGTCTCCAGCAACCGAGTCAGAAGTATATGCAGCATCTCCTGCACCTGATGACCATCAGCGTACGAGCGCATGGCATCCAACACTTCGCTGGGAGGAGGTCCATCAACGGGCATGTTCGAGTCGCGCTGTCGGATCACCCTCGATACCGGCATTGCAGTGTGCAACTGAGGGGGCGCCAACATTGAAACGGCCTCTATGCAGTGCATGTACGTGTAGGCTGCAATGGAGCCGAACTGTAGCTATTCAGGTTGACCAGAGGCTGCATGAAGAGAGCTTACGTTTAGTTTGCAATGTTATTTTACAACTTCAATGTCTGCTCCTGTTTTGGCTTGCCCTACCTTGTCCTGCTGTCGTCCTCGAACCACATGGCACCTGCTCCCATCCATTGGCATCTCATGGTGCTCTTGCCCGACTGACTCTGCCATACAACAGCCTACCTCCCGCTTCCTCACTCCCTTATTTGCGTGGCCGAGTCGTCTCGTTCCGCTCACTTTTCAGTCTTCAGTGATCACCTTCCTACCCTCGATCCAACATGAGCTACGGTGGCAACGTCGAAGGTTACCTGCTGAAGATTGACGGCGACGAAGCCCGTATCGTTTACTGCATCCTCGACGAAGGCATGTTACAGTACTTCTCGCGTATGGGAGGCGAGTTGCTGGGAGCTGTCGCTCTGTCGGGCTCCAAGGTCGACGTGTTCCTGCTCCCGTCCTCGGATGAGATCGGTCAAGTTCCCAACCAATTCCGTGTCGACGCGCAGCCTCGAACGTTGTCCGTGCGTCGGCGTGGTGGATCTAAACCCGCAGAGGCAGACAGGATGGTGTCGATAACGTTTGCTGGATCGACACGAGAAGTCTCAGATCAGTGGGCAGTCTCCATTCTCAACTGGAATCGCTACAGTTGGGAAGACGGCCAAATGGTGTGCAGTTCGAAAAGGGAATACCGCAGTCTCCAGAAACTCCTTGAGCTGAGCGTCTCCAAGACCGTCAAGATGCCCACAGACCCAGTTGTACCAGTTGGAGTGAGCCCCGCAGTTCTTCCGCTGTAAGGTAGTCTGTAGTTTTCGTCATGTAGTATTTGTCCATTCAATAGACGTCAAGTTCATCGTGAAATTCTCGGTATTCTGCACTTCTCAATCTTCCATCAAGCACGAGCAGAAAGCTCCGATAGTACAATACAAGTACAGTATTGTGTCTGCAGCGACACGCTAAGGCTAAACGCAGAGAAGCCTATTTGAAGGATTAGATCTTTTGATTGTATTTACTTACACCCCACCGATTGTACAAACTAATCTATCGCATCAAAAGACTAGGGAACTGGTGTAGCTTGCGGCATGGTCGTTTGAGACACCATCGAGACGGAAGCTTCTCCAACTGTAGACACTGGAGGAGATGCCTTCTGGGGCTCATCACTGGTTCCAGCGGCAGCAGCTGCTGCTTCCTCCGCTGCCATTTCAGCAAGACGCGCCTTGGTAATAAACCGACCATCTTCACCACGCTTGCGGTTCTTTGCGATACTATGCCGCACCGGGTAAGAAGGCTTGTTCGACCAATTGCGATTCTCGCGCTTCTTCAACCACTTGGCGATCTTCTCTTTCTTTTCCTCCTTCGAGCACGGAGGGGGATACGATGGCATCGGCGGAGCTGTGGTCCACTTTCCTCCAGGACCGGCACGAAGCTGAGCCTTGCCGAAACCGTAGCCTGTAGCGTAGAAATTGTAACCCATATCTGGCTGCATGCTGCCGTATCCGTATCGGTTCATAGCGTACTGAGGTTGTTGCTGGTAAGGGTTGTAAGCACCGTTGGCACCCGACATGTACGGGCTCATGGTGTACTGCGACTGGCTTCCAGCGTAAATGACGTTGGCCGGATACCCTTGGTTCATGGTGGTGTACCCTTGTGGCATTCCGTAGCCATTCATAGCCATTTGAGAGGAGGCTGCAGGAGAAACTGCAGGCGGATTCATCCCCATCATGTTGTTCACCGGCGACGACTCATATCCTCGCTTCATGTACGTCGCACGGTCACGGAGAGGTAAATTGATCTGCGGGGGTGCGGCACCATACATATTGTTCGTCGGGGAAGCTTGTGGCGGGTGGTACTGCTGCTGCTGCTGCATGGTTGTGGCAGGTTGGTATCCATTCGACACTGGCATTCCGGTACTGTACCCGCTACTAACTGGTAAATTCCCTCCAGTCGGAGTCACAAGGCTCGTGGATCCCGAGTAGTGGTTCATTGCCATTGGAGAGCTCTGCGGATAGCTTGTCGCACTCATAGGAGCAGACTGTCGGGCCTCGTACGCGTACGAATTCGCTGACGGGGTCAGAACTGCAGGTGCAGTGTTAAACCGACCGGTATCGTTAACGTTTTGCATTGGCATTGGCTCCGACTTGGTGGCAGGTGGCGTCGTGTTAAAGTTGAGAGCGATATCGTTGACAAAGCTCTCTGACAGCCATTCGCCAGTGTTACGCTTTGAAGACGGGTTCTGGATCTCCTTGAGTAGCAAATCCTTCACAGCCTGGAAGTCACCAGTGTTGTTGTACTTGTCCAGTGCTTCTTGCAGCTGCGGCGAGTCGCTGTTAAGCAGTAGATCTTTCAGATGCCCCCGGTCGTCGTTGGAAATGATCCCCTTGTCACCTAGCGACTTGATCGCAGCCATTTTACCGGAGATACTGCGGTAGCGTTTGTTCCCCTTCTTGCTGCTGGACATCAAGTTTCCAGAGGGAGCGCCTCCTCCAAGACCGCCTTTAGGAGGCCCACTCAAGCTTCCAGACGGAGGAACATTACTGGATTGTGTCGTACTTTGGCCATTTGAGTAGGGAGAGATAGTGGGCTGCGAGGAAGCACTACTGGCGCTAGGAGTGGACAACGTCATTGGTCTTGCGGACGATCCGCCGGCAGCAGCAACAGTTCCCGAAGTAGCCGGGCGCTCGCTGGGTTGCTGGTAATCTTCACCTTGCAGACAAATCACGAAGCGGTCGTTTTCACGGACACCGAAGCGCAGCGAGCGGGCATTAAGCTGTGGAAGTCAACCAAAATGCAATTATTAGATCCCACCACCACCAAAACGCGCTGCAATTTCGTACCTCGGCTGCAATACCCGTGGCTTCTGTGGGCAGCAGGAATAACCGCGCCTTGGGTGTCGTCACACCATCCTCATAGGCACCCTGCTTGCCCACAGCCGCCACCATGGCGGTGATAGCGTCCTTCCACTTGAGTGGCGGCGGCGGCAGCTCCAGTACCTCGTCGTCTGTCTCATGCTGCGTGGCGCCATCGTACAGCCGCACAAACACGCGCGTGCTCATGGCTACGGACGTTGTGGCGGTCGTGGAGAGGAGGGATGACGTACGTCGAGCGCAGTCGGAAGCTCCTCGCAAGTACGGAAATGAAGCAGCGGGTTGGGGGCGCGTCGAGTTCTGTGCTGACAACGTGGTGCCATCGCCCGATTGGATATTTTTGGTTGATGAAGAGAGGTTTTTTCAAACAGCAAATACGACAGAAATGGATCTATCTTTCTCATACGTTAGCGCAAGATATACGAACTCACAGGTTTTGATGGCGCCATAGAGCTGAGGACGGCTGTGAGTCCACAAATTCTCCCCTATCCCTCACATCGAAGCGCCACTATTTTAGGCACCATATATTTTTGCATTTTAGGCATGACGAGGTTGAAGCAGGTATAAATTGAAAAGCTCGACAAAAAACCTTTGTGTCTAGACCCTGACAATTTGCCACTACACCTTGCCTACATATAAGGTATATATACCACGTATGAATAAAGTGACAGCAAAGAAATACAAGTACTTCATGTAGCGATGACGCCAAATGCTGTGAAAAAGTACCCGTGTAGCCAACAGGCAGCTTGCGTTGTTTAGTTGCAATATTCGGCCAGATTCTACACATTAATTTTGGGCACTTCACGCAGCGACGAAAAGCCAGCGTTGGATTCCTGAGCGTCGGGCGAATTGGAGCGGGTGGAGAGCCCAGAACGGTCAAGACAAGGCATGGCAGCAGCGGCTCGGCTCACAGGTGATGCTGGTCGCGCTGGCCACCTCGCGCGTCTGATTGACTACGCACTGTACCAGCCCAACCCGCTGCAGCAGGTTCTTATTGGCCGAATCACGACACGACGACAAAAAGTATCTTTCGAATGACATGGCTACACTTGATTGCTGTCAGGTGTTCTACTTGCTGCTGGTCGTCGGGGGCTACAGCGCTTTCCTCTTCTGCGGAGTACCGCATCTTCCCAATGACTCGATCGGCGCGATTCACATGTATGTGATCCGTTTGCGCTCGGCAACGAGAAGAGTGTGGACTGATTCGTTGATGGATGTAGATATCTGAGTCTTGTGGTGGTGCTGGGCGCACTGCACAGCTTCATTGCGGCGTCCATGTCGTCACCGGGGGTGCTGCTGCCTCGTACGTATTGTTTTAGCGTTCTAGACTTGTTTGTTTGCTTAATGTACTTGTGCTTTGCCCAGAAACGCTCGTGTACTTTGATAATTACGAGTTCGACGACGTGCTGTACCTCAAACGCGAGTGCTCCACCTGCAGGACAATCAAGTATTTGTCATTGCAAATGACATCTCCTGGCCAATTTGTGTTGCTAACGCCGCGCGTGTCAATTCAGACTCGCTCGCTCCAAGCACTGCTCCGTTTGCAACAAATGTGTTCCGCGCTTCGACCACCGTGCGTTACACTATTGACTTAATATGTTGACAGTTCCCATTTATCCATGTTATAACATCGTTGTGGCGTTGATCATGGCAGATTGCGGATGGCTAAACACTTGCATTGGCGAGTGCAACCACTGGGTCTTCCTACGATTCCTCATGGTATTTTCTGCAGCTACTTGTTGTCTCTACTACTGTAAAATTGAAACTAACACGCCTCTATTACCCAGATGAACGTGGTATTATGCGGCTACGGCTCCTACGTACTCTTCGGAATCCTGTCAGACGAGTACAAGCATCTTCTCAGTGAGCAATTTCTGGATCAAAATACTCGCACTGTCGTCCAAGGAGAGCCTATGGTCGTTGTACGATACTTGATCCACGAGGAGGCCGCTGTCACGGTGCTGTTTGTGGTCTGTGTCGGCATGGGCTTCGCACTGGTGTGCTTCTCCACGTTCCACATGTACCTGGTTTCCAGCAACGTCACCACGAACGAATTTTTCAAGCGCAGGAAACTTCGATCGCACAAATACTTCTCGAAGGATGAAACACGCTGCTCAATTCCGCACAAGTATGGCCTTGGCTCCCTAATGGCCAACTGGCGTGAGGTACGGAATCCACACTATAAAGCGAAGATTTTTGCTGTAAAGATGGCGAATTCCAAACGAAAATAAGGTTTTACAGACCGGTGAGCAAGTATTTTTAGAGACGAGTTTTGATCTGCCGTACAAACGAAATTGCTAGAAAGACTAAGCAGAACGAGGCCAATGTCTACCAGGGTCGCGTTGCTTTCACCCGAGGACTTGTATTCCCGAGCGAGGATCTTCGGTGTTGACTTAGATCGGGAGCTATATCTACTGCCAGTTATGAAGCAGGCGGCGACCACCCCAAAACCTCCAAAACGACAGCAAGGCGACAGCGATAACGATGGCGAGAGCTATTTCCTTGACCAAATTAAACTCCTTCGTCACCAGCAACTGGAAATCGGGGAGCATGAGAAGGAGACGCCTGCGTCTGCGTGGATGGCATTTGAAGAGCTGATTTCTCCTGAGGTGGGCAATGCAGCAACGAAGAAGTATTATTACGACTTTACCACCAAGATTCGACAGGAGATGCATCCGTTGGTGTCCTTGATCGGGGATAATGAATGGGCTGCTAACGATTCTGACCCCATGACACGCGCTGCAGACCCACAGGAGTTTGAGCACGCTGCTGCATTGCACAAGCAATCGTCGATAAAGAAGTACGTTTTTAAACTTGTATTATTTGACTCTGATCACTAATTCTTGCTTGTCTGTAGCATTACTGGGTTGGAGATTTTGTGTTTCCACTGCTGGTGGAAGGAGACTTCCCTCCTAGGAGAGACGCGCCAGTGCCGTCTACGACTTTACTTCTCCATCCCGACACGTCATTTCCAAGTGGTGCTGGAAGACTCTCCAAACGTTTTCACAATATCTCACATTGCCCATAGCGTGACTGGTACTCCCCTTTCGGTTTGGGATTTGCACGAAGGAGCTCGTATTACGGTGCTTGGCCGTCCAACAACGCTGCGTCAGGCCAGTCTTCTCACCCGCCAGTGGTTGGACGTCCACGAACGTCGCTTACGCCCAGTCATGGAGCAGTTGCAGAAGGAACTAACCAAGTACGAGCTGAAGCCGCATGGACGCTCTGCAGCAGCCCCAGCAACCCGAATCCTTTGCGCCGACCCTCACAGATCTCGATCGGGAGTGTCGTTGCGTCAACTGCTGGACAAAATTGTTCTGCTCCGGACCAAGTTGGGCGCTTATCGTCCAGATCTCGCTCGACGCTTTTGTGAGCCGCTAGCGGATCTTGACACTGCGTAGGGACTGAAAACCAAAACGCCATCCCAATATATCCTTGGTATATTTGAAGCGGAACACTCGAGTCTTGAGCTGTTTCTGGAGTGACAAGCAAGCGTTGTTCTCTATTGTCCTACCCACCTCCAAGATGACTATCACGACGAGGTCGAAGCGTGTGTCAGCGTTTGGCACTGGAGCTACTCCAGCCGCTGTCGCTCCTGGATCGTACGCTACGGAGCAGGTTATCACCAGCTTTGGCGTTCGTGCGAGTCGCCCTCTCTTTTCCAGTTTTGCCACTTCGGAAAAGCGGAACCTCAACGAGAACAAGACGACATCTGCCATCACCCCCGGCCCCGGAGCTTACATCGATGAATCGCGCCACCAGCAAGGTTTACCGCCTTCAAATGTGTTCGCTACTAAGGTACTCAGCAATTCGTCTGTTATTTTTCAAACATCTTCTAATCGTATTCATATCCAGATCTCTCGTTTCGCTCCAAGTGCACCGGGATCCACTGTTTTCCGAGCGTCAAGTGTTCAGGACAATCCAGGACCAGGCAGTTATCTGCGTCCAGCATCATCCCCACCTTCTAACAACCAGCGAGAACACCAAGGACCTCACAAGTTCGCGCACTTAGTCAAACCTTCGGTGCCTGCTATTCCTCAACGACAGCAGAGTTACGGCTACGTCCAAGTTGGTGTTGAGCTCCAGAGACAACCCCCTCCCGAAAAAATCTACTCAGGTGTTGGCAACGACACGGTAGGTCCTGCGGCCTACAGCAGACACAATCCGATCTGGAACGAGAAGAAAAACGCCGCGTCATCGCTTAAATCGACTGCGAAGCGCGAGGTGTGGGAAGAGAACAAGAGACTCACCAAGTTGCCCGGTCCTGGGCAGTATAACACCAACTGCGATCCCGAAACGACAGTGGCTACTGCTCGACCCGCAAAGTCGCCTACGTCAGCCCCTGAAGGTCAACGGCCACGCATCGGTGCACGTCGTAGTCAGCATCGAGGAGCACGACAAAGTGCGGTATTTGCTTCTAAAGTCCCAATTCTTCCAGTTCCCAAGCCTGTTAGCATGTACGATCCTGAGCGAGATCAGGAGCTTCGCGTCAAGGACGAACGAGCTGAACGGTATCGCCAGGAGCAGAACAAATTCGCTCTCTACGGATCGAAGACGGAGGCTTTTGGATCAGCCACAGGACGCACCGAGTTGACTTCTCAAATCTCTACCCCCTTCAGCAACCCAACGTACACGACAACACCAGGTCCAGGCAGATACGGCTTAGGTCCGAGCGATGCAGCAAAACGACTTGGAAAGAAGACGACTGGAGGATCATTTCAACATCATCGCACGGACGGAATCGGCTTTTCGTGCGCTACTGAACGACCTTGTCTTGCTCCTACGAAAGCCCCTCCAGCTCCGGGCCCCGGCGCATACAAGAGCGAGACTCCTCGATCGCTCAACCATTCCGTCAAAGGGAAGCTGTGTATCGGTCGAAATGGAGTCTTTGGAACCACTTCGGAGCGACAAGTCTGGGGCGAGTTAGAGCGCATGGACGTTGACGACTTTACCCCCGGTCCTGGAGCGTATTCAGAGTCGGCATCGGTTAACGCTTCGCAGTATCTTAACTCCGCCGCGTTCAAGTCCGGTTCGACCAGATTCGCTATGAATGCTCAGGTCACCCCAGCAGTGGGGCAGTACAATGTGTCCAAGGGATTCTCGGATGTTGCTTCAAGTGTACAGGGCCCACTTGAAGGCGTTTCTGCGTCGAATGCCGCTGATCTCCTGTCCCCTCGTGTCCCTTTCCTCTCAACGCAAGAGCGATGCGTATTCGACACAAAAGACGTCTGTGATATGCCAGGGCCTGGCGCCTATAAGGAAACTACGGACGATGCTGGTACAGCCTACACGAGATCCAGAGACGTTCGCTTGACAGTCGGAAGTGAAGCTCGATTTCGCGTAAAGCCGACGGTGCCTGTGACTGTCGGGCCGGGAGCGTACTCCATTCCTGGTACTGTTGGTACTAAGAGTTTCAACGTGACTATGACTGGAAAGGATCGAGGCAAACCTGGTCCTACAAGAGCTCGGGGGTCTCCCATTCAGAAAACATCTCCTGTCGCTTACATTCGATAATTTACAAGATCACAACGTATGTTCGTCTTCTTTTGTCAAGAATTTCTTGTCGAAACATTCTCAAAGTGATAGATTTCATTCTTCATACTACCAGCACTACTGTCAATTCTATTCTGGCATGGGTGGGATCATTCTTCGTACTCCAGCGGACCCTAGCTGGAGCCATGCAGAGCTTTCTTCCACCGCAGTAACGCGCGGTAAGCGAATAGCAAGAAATCTTGCTCGGTGATCAAACTGTCAGCATTGCAGTCCATAACCTCCATCAAAAGGCTCAATTCATCTTCAGTCGCGTATGCATCTGTACACCACAAGAATGTAACCACTATCAGCATTGCATTCACTACACAAACCATCCCTACACCACAAACACGTACCGCTGTCCTGCTCAGCGAGGAGAACCACGAAGCTTTCTTCCACCAAAACGCCACTGCCGTCGACATCCAGAATTGAGAAATACAACTTCAAAGCTTGCCATTGCGCCTTCGTAAACACATTAACGCCACTAGCCTGGATGGGAATGTGACCTTGAAGGGTGGTGGTGAGCTGCGCCACCTGCTCGAACGACGGCATCGGCATCCAGTCGGTCATACTCTTTCGTCGAACAGGGCCAGTGGTGTCAGTAACGGTGTCGTTCGTCTCCGTATCGGAGGGGGCTTCTCCAGTCGAAGTCGAGCGCTTGAAGGGCGTCTTATAGTGGGGCATCCACGACGCCCGTTTGCCAAGGTGGCCAGGAGCAGAAGCAATCTCCGGGGTACTCTTCTTCTCGCCGTCACGTGCGAAGTAGCGATCATAGAAGCGCACGAAACCTGGGCAGAACTTCCACCCGCTAACGATTCGGCTGGTGTCCCACTTCTTCTTCTCTTTCTCCTTTTGTTTCTTCTGCTTTTTCTCCATCTTCTCCTTGAGCTTCTTCTGTTTCTTCTCCTTCTTTTTGTCTTTCTTCAACTTCTTGGCGTCAGCTTCAGCGCCGCCAACAAGTTCCCAATCCTGCAAAGACTCGCCCACAGCCTCATGCGTGTCGGTGGCGCTATACTCGACGTCCTTCTCTTCCATTTCAGCCGTTGGAGCATAAGAAGGTGGGGACACGGGGAGCTCAGGATCTTCCTCGTCGATTTTAGTCTCGAGGGTTGTCGTTGGGGCACAGAGCGACGAAACGAGCGACAACTTCCGAATGGGTTCTGTTCCCGGTGGAAGCGACGACGTGATACTGGCCGCGCGCTCGAGAGTGAAGCGTAATTGTCGGCAAACATTCACCAGGTCGTAGAAATCAATGGGCAAAAACGGGAGATTCTCCTCCAGAAACGCCATGACTGCCTCGTTCTCGCTCCGGCGGGTGAACTCGAACTCAGAATACTGGCTGCGTTTGTGTTGTTGGTACTGCAGAAGACGACCGTTCTGCTTCTCCCAGGGAATCTTCAGCGTTGCGCCGACATTGTGGTTGGTGTTGCAGTACTCTGGAGCTGAAAAGACCGTCACAACGGCAGGTAGAACCAGCGCTCCATCCTCATCTTCCTCTGACCGGTCCGCTTCGTGACGGAAATGTTCCTTATAGCCATCCTCCTCCAGCTCATGAGCACGAACAATAGCCAGAAGGTTGTTGCGTTTAAGAAATTCTCGACACGCATGCTCATTGAACGTGAAGGAGCACCCGCGCATGCCGTTGGGCACCCACTCTTGCTCCTGTGCCTCTCCCTTGGCTGGATCTGACCATAACAAGTCGCACAAAGCTCCGTTCGGCTCGGGCTCCATAAAGCGATTCACCTGGCCGTTGATATCCTCCACGTAGTGAATGTCAGGCGACAGTCCGCCATGTACCGCTAGGAACGTGCCGTGAACAGTCTCTAGCCGCGCAGCCAGGGGCATACTCTCGAAGCATTTGATCATCCGGTTGTACAGCACGGGCCCGTATTTCTTTAAACACTCAGCACGGAAGCCGTAAAACGTACTCAGACTCCGGCACTCGTGATTTCCACGCAGGAGATGCACACTCTCCGGAAACGCCACTTTAAAAGCCAGTAGCAGCAGGATAATCTCGCACGAGGACACTCCTCGGTCCACATAGTCACCTAGAAACAGGAACGGGTTGTCGACGGCCGGGGAGCCGTGCACGCGGAAAAGCTCCAACAAATCCTGGAACTGGCCGTGCAGGTCGCCCACCAGCGTGTACGGCGCACGGATGGAAAGCACATTCTGCTCCAGCGACATGAGGTTGGTAGCTCGTCGTACAATCTCCAGCGCACTGGACACCGGGATGGTGCCGCCCAGACGGAAGAGCGCGAGGATTTCCTCCGGGTTCTGCACGTACTCGACAGCGGCTGCGTGCTCTTCGTCTGCGTTGTTGTCCACACTCATCTCGCTCTCCAACGCGTCGACAGTAGCTGCAGTAGCGGTGATGACCGGCACATTGGCGAAATGCTGTACCGTGTCCCGGCCGATGTCCAGGTCCGCCTGTTGACGCAAATAGCGGTTGAACAGCGTCGTGTCCGTGGAAACGCGTCGGTGGTGCGATCCCTGCATGCTGGCCATGCGCATGGGTCCCGCCTCCGACTTGGCGTCCAGCTCTGTGCCGCTGCCTGTTCGCGCCAGATCCGGCGCCGGCACGTCGTGCTTCTCTGCTTGAGCTTTGAGTTGCGCGGCGACTGCTTGCGCTGCCATGAAGTTCTTAAGTGGCGACGGTCGCGCCATATCTCGGTCGTCCTCCGGTCTGTCCTGTTCCTGGTTGGAGCTCGCGTCCAGCGACAGCTTGAGACTCGGATTGTACTTGCGCAGGGACGACGGGCGGCGGCGGCGCGCATTAGGCGGCTGCGGCGTCGTGGGCGCGAAGGACCCGGCGTTCTCGGGCGCGGCCTTGAGCTCCAACTGCGGGAACGCCAGCACCGCCGGCGCCGACTTGGGCGGGCTCGGGACGCTGGCGTTGGCGGGCACAGAGGCCAGGAACGCGTTGAGTTTGCTGGCCATTTGGCGTCCAGACGGGAAATACGTGACCGGGAGGAAGCGGGCAATGCGACGGCGCGTAACTACCGGTTGCCGCCTATAAATACGGCCGTGGTGGCGTCGGAGAGCGACTGGACTGGTCTTGACAGTGCTCGAGCACTTGACGACAGCCGCGCCACGAGCTCCTCTCTCTCTCTCCCTGCGGATGTATGAATGCACCTACAGGAGAAGAACGCACAGTTATTTTACCGCTACACCCGATTGCAGGAAAAGGGCAAAGCGACTTGTGTATCGGCTGGCCGCGGGTTCCTTCCCACAGAATGATTTGGATCCCCAACACAACACGACGTTTGTGTTGCATGCCAGGTAGATACACGTACGTAGGAGCGCTAGAAGTAAAGTCTACAATGCTCATACCATAGACTGCATGGGCATTAAATGCCAGACAAATTTTGTGCGAGCAATTTGCTGGGGACTCAAGGCAATTAATCCTGATACACTGTGCTGCTTGGCGGTGGTACAGTAGGTGCATCCAACTCAATTACTCATGCAACACCGAATGCAGATTGACCACTTCAACCAGAGCGGCCCAACGCCTCTCAACGGCATCAAGGGGTCAAGTGGTTTATGCTGACATGTCCAGTAGAATGCCGGTGGAATCTGGCCTGTAGATGTTCAAGTCGAGATTGCTCCATTCCAATTTGGCCAGGGAAAACCAAGTTGGAATCGCCGAGTCTCCATGCATTCTCTTGCCTAGGATCTGGGCGTTCGAAAGTTGCTGCACAAAGTGCATCCTTTGTTGCAGTCTGCGCATTCGATTTGGCTGGGTCTCAACACAATTTTGGCAGCAGAAACGGGCCCAGTAAACGGCACGGAAGCCCCCCGGAAAGCGAGCTGATTTTAGTGTCGCCTTCGCGGCGAGTTCGCGGCAAGGCCAACATGGCGTAGTCTCCGCTGAAGATGCCTCGCGACTTGTATGCCCCAGGGTGCACTTTGCATTGTGCAAAGATACCTGAGCATGTAGCCATCTAGTCAGTTTGGAGGAGGTGGTTCCTTCAGTTTGAGTGCAAGGGGCAATAATCGCTGATTCATGATTCCTGTGACGGCAAATCCGAATGCAAGTCGAGGTCCGTTTTACAAAAATTCTATTGAACCAATTTGAGATCGATACACATTCTACAGCAGTCATGACGGCGCTGGTAAGGAGTTGTTCTTGGGTCTATCTGGATTGCCCTCATTCTTAGGGTTGCATGACTGCCGCTTCAGAGTTCCACCGACCGGCGCAATCATACTGGATAGGTACATGACTCATGTCATGAGGCCGTCGATGGTTGATTCAACGAGGCCTTGTCCAGGTTGATTGCCCCCACTTCATGTCGCTCGTTCTCCTCCGATAGACCCTTGAATGTCGCGAGCGTTGCCTGGAGCTACTGTGGTCACCGCCACTGCCGCCGTCGGATCACCCCGGTCTTTAGATAAACATGCTTCGGACAACTACGATATCCTGAATGAGCTCGTGCATGAGCAGGTCAAACTCGGGCAGGTACATGGTCAGGAAGAGCGTCGTCGAGATCGTGGTCGCACCGGAAACGTAGTGCCAGCGCTTGTGCCACTTGTCGTAGCGCTCGCCACCGGGCATACCACAGTAGAGCCACGTGAATATGCACAAGACGGCCAGAAGCAACTTAATGGCCAGAATGCCGTACCACTCGTTAGTGATCGTGTGCTGCCCGGCGAAGATGAAGACGATACCCAGCGTGCCGCTAATGAGGGCATCCACCAGCAGGTACTTGGTCTCCTTGGAGCGGTGGAACATGGTGGACGCGATGGCCGCTCCCATCTGCAGCACACCGCAGAAGTTCTGGTCGCAGCTGAATGAAATGAGCGCCGCGAGTGCGTACACCAGGTTGGAGTAGATGAGGCTGTCGCACCACGCGCGCTTGGGGTGGCGTTGACGCACTTTGCGTCTCGGTCGCGAGGACTTGATAGGCGCGAGCTTGCGGAGCCCCATGTCATCGCACGACGCGGTGACCCATTGCGGCAGGAACGGCTGGATATTGAAGGAGCACAGGCACATACTGATCAGTGGAGGGCGATGAGGTCGACTCGCGAGGACTAGCGCTTCAGGCTGCTGGGGGAAGACCGCGAATGGTGTCGCCCTCGCTGCACTGCTGGCCCTGCATTGAGCCTCGATTGCGCCCGGCTTTTGAAACGGGCAGATACAATTCGGTGACATTAGCCAATGCCATTTTCTATTTACAGAATTACATTTGGAAAATGTATGTCTCAGTCGACCTAAAAAATAGAGCATAAACGGAGGGTATCCACTCGAATGAGTTTAACACAGGCCCAGTGCAAGCTCGAGCAATTGCAGCCGTCGGAGTACCGCAGAAGCTGATGGCGCCTCTCTGCAGGCAGAAAAAGAACGTCGGGTACAGCCAAGCACTGCCTTTGCCATAATCTCGACGAAATGATGTCCGAGATGCAACACGCACCACGACTCGTAAATTACGAGACCGCAACGTTCCACCTGCCCTGATCCAGCGGAAACAGCCAAGTTTAGACCGACAACCGAGCGAGCGATGCAGCGACGCCAAACACCTCCAGCTGAAAAAAATCTGAAGGGCAGCTGTGACACGTGTAAGCGACGTCAGCACGCCACCGACTGGATCGTCAAAGCACACTTTGTGTCACTGACCAGCGGCGGTTGCAGCGGAATCATGTGCGCCACATGAGCTTTCTTTCAGCTACATTAGAGCAACATTCTGATCACGATACGCACCACACAAGTGGCGCACAGCCTGGTAATACAAGAGCGCATCGATTCCGACATCCATCCGCGACCAATTGGAAATCCCAGCTCTCTTGCTCGCATCTCGATCCCATGGCGACGCCCCCACCCGCTCCCGTCGACGCTGCTGCCGCCGTACAGAAGGGATTCTCCGCTCTGACTCTGGACGCGCCTGTTCCTTCCTCCCCCGAGGCTGCTGCTCTTCCCATTGACGAGAAACTCGCCAAGCTCGCCGCCATCACTGGTGCGCCACTGACCGCCGAGGCGGAGACCCAGCTACGCGCGCTCTTTGCCGAAAAGACGCATCCAATCGCTTACGATGGTTTCGAGCCTTCTGGCCGCGTGACGCTCGCTGCCGGTCTGCTGCGTGCACTGAACGCCCAGCGCCTCATGGATGCCGGTTGTCACGTGCGTCTGTTAGTGGCGGACACGCACGCGCTGCTCAACAACAAATTCGGCGGTGACCTTAAGAAGCTGCAGAACGTCAGCACTTACATGGTGGAAGTCTGGAAGGCGCTGGGTCTGGACGCCGAGAAGCTCCCGAACCTCGAGATCATGTTGGCCTCCACGGAGACGGCGCGTCACGCCGGCGCCTACTGGTCGCAGGTGCTGGACGCCGCTGGTCGCTTCACGGTCGAGCGCGTGCAGCAATGCGCGCCCATCATGGGCCGCAAGACGGACGACGCCGTGCACAACACGAACCGCATCTTGTACCCGCTCATGCAGCTAGCGGACGGTTTCCTGCTGCAGGCCGACATCTACCAGCTCGGTGCTGACCAGGAGCCTGGCAACGAGCTCGTCCGCGAGTACATAACGCAGAAGGAGCTGAGCAACAAGCCGGTCTTCCTTACCCATCCGTTGCTGCTTGGATTGAAGCAGGAGCAGTTCAAAATGACCACCACGGACGCCGAGTCGGCCATCTACGTTGACGACACAGCTGCTGAGGTCAAGACGAAGATCAAGAAGGCGTACTGCGTTCCCGGCGAGGTGGAAAGCAACCCTGTACTGAACTACATGAAGTACCTGGTGTTCCCGATGCACGCGGAGGGTGTCACGCTTGAGCGTAACGAGAAGAACGGAGGCAACCTCACTTTTGCCACCTACGAAGAGCTCGAGGCAGCTTTCGCTGGTGAGAAGGTGCACCCTGCCGACCTGAAGCCTTGCTTGACTAAGTACATCAACGCGCTGCTGGAACCCGTGCGCCAGCACTTTGCCGGCGGTACCCTGAAGACGATGTTCTCGAGCATCAAGAAGCTGAAGGTATTCCCAGTTCCGGACAGCGACAAGATGGCCAGTCTGACTTTGCCTGGATTCCCGGAGGCTGTCAAGGAATGGAAGCCGTCGGCACTGACGCTGGAGGAACGCTACGCTGTGGCCCGCTCTGTGGGTGAGGAGTGTATCCAGGAGAACGAGCTGCAGGCTTTGATGGAGAAGAAGGAGCACCCGGTGTGTTACGATGGATTCGAGCCCTCGGGACGCATGCATATCGCTCAGGGTGTCCTGCGTACGGTGAACGTGAACAAGCTTACGTCGACCGGCAGTGTTTTCCGCTTCTGGGTGGCTGACTGGTTCGCTATGCTGAACAACAAGATGGGCGGCGACCTGGACAAGATCCGCCTCGTGGGTCAGTACATGGTGGAGATCTGGAAGTCTGTGGGCATGGACATGACGAACGTGGAGTTCCTCTGGGCGTCGAAGGAGATCATTTCACACAGTGCGTCGTACTGGCTGCGCGTGATGGACATTGCTCGCCGCACGACGATTGCTCGCACTCTCAAGTGCTGCACGATCATGGGCCGCAAGGAGAAGGAGGGCATGCAGGCCGCGCAGATTCTCTACCCCCTCATGCAATGCGCCGACATCTTCAACCTGAAGGCTGACATCTGCCAGCTGGGCATTGACCAGCGTAAGATCAACATGCTTGCGCGCGACTACTGTGACCAGGCGAAGATCCGCTTCAAGCCTGTCATTCTGAGCCACCACATGCTCATGGGGCTGAAGCAGGGCCAGGAGAAGATGTCCAAGAGTGACCCGGAATCGGCCATCTTCATGGAAGACGCCGCGGAAGACGTGAGCCGCAAGATCGAGAAGGCCTTCTGCCCCGAGGGCGTTGTGGAGGCGAACCCGATCCTCGACTACTTAAAGCACATCATCTGCCCTCGCTTCGCCGCTCAAGGCGTGACTGTGAAGCTTGTGGACGGCTCGGAGAAGACGTTCGCCGCCTACCAGGAGCTCGAGGACGCGTTTGTCGCGCGCCAGGTGAACGGTGATGACCTCAAGACGGCGCTGACCAAGTACCTGAACGAGTACGTCCCATTTGTTGCTGTCGCGGTCACTTTGTTCAATGTGCTAACTTTTTCTTGACTTTACTTCCACAGGATCCTGGAGCCTGTCCGTGAGCACTTCTCTAGGGGAGAGGCCCAGGAGCTGCTGGCTAAAGTGCGTTCGTTCCGCATCACCAGATAAGCGCGTAGAGCTGCATCGAGGTGCCAGACTGCCTCGGATTTAGGAGTTGACGTTGACTTTTACTACGACTAGTGAAAAAAGCCAGAATACCGGTATTCCGTCTCGATTTTTAGAAGGTCTCAGTTCTATCGTAAGTTTGCATCATGAACGGCTCTGCAGCGAGTGGCGCCGGACGCCTGCAGCGTGCGCTCACCAAAGTCCGAGCCGACAGCGGCATCGACGATGTGATGGCGAGCAGGAAGAGTGACAACGACGTGTACGGGTCTGAGGACGAGGCGAGCGATGAGGATAACCAGGAGGAGCAGACGATCTCGAGATCCACGGAGCCGCGTAGCACTGGGGGCATGAAAACCGGTATCCGGTTGGTGGACGTGGCGTCGCTATCTGTGGAAGGCTCCCAGGGCCATGCCAATGAGGACCGTTGCGTGGTCGCAAGCAATGAGCGGTTCCACCTGTTCGCGGTCATTGACGGCCACGGCGGCTCGTGGGCAGGCGATTTCCTGGTGGAAGAGCTGTTCACGACGCTGGATGGAGTGTACGACGACGGGTTCGACCGCACGAAGCTCGCCAAGGCGATGGAGGCTCTAGACCGCAGGTTTTGTGCCATGGCAATGCGGAAAATGGACACGAGCGGTGCCTGTCTGCTTGCTGTCCTGCTGTATGTAGACCCAAACACGGACACCCCACAGAAGATCGTGCTTAACGTCGGAGACTGCCGCGCCATCATTCGAGAGGCTCCCGAATCCGTAACTACGGGGAAGAAGACGAAGGGCAAAGCACCGCCCTCTGCGTCTGGAACGACATTCGCACTATCGGAAGACCATTGTGCAGCAAACACAAAGGAGCGAATGCGTGCTCTTCGAAGCGGAGCTTACATCCAGAACAACCGGATTGCAGGTGTGCTGGAGCCATTTCGGACTATCGGCGATATCGACGTGAAGGGCCCAGATATGAAGAACTGGGTGATCCCGACGCCGGAGATTCATCAGAGCGAATTGCTCGTTGGTCGCAGCATTTTGGTGATCGCCACGGACGGTGTCTGGACCGTCCTGAACAACAACCGCGCAATGGCGCATGCAGTCAAGGAACTTGGTGTCAATGGGGGAAGACCGTCTGCTGAATCGGCTGCCCAAGCCATCATCAAAGAGGCTCGGGAGTTCGGGAGCTGTGACGATATTACGGTGATCGTAGTGTCTGTCTAGGATTCACATAATACAAGTACTGAAAGATCTTGCATTGGCGACGAATTACCCTCTTAACTCGAGGCCACACCACTGGCACTCTACGCGCCCACAACGGCCTTCCAGGCTCCATCGAACTCCATCCCCTCGTTCAGCTTCCTCTGCACGGCATCCGTCACGTCTTCACCGTAAAGACACTTGAGCACCTCAAGGTTGGGCGTATTAGTGCGTGAGCGGTACGTCTTATGCATCAGCGACGTGTAGTTAGGGATACGCTCGAGCTTCAACAGGTCCTCTCGGATTGGCATGATGTACGCCTGGCACGTGACCGTCTCGTGCTTGAGCTGGCCCTCCACGATGCTCACGGGGATCTCTTCGCGCACGTAGTACTTGTCCTTGACGGCCTCCAGGATGTCCAGAGCTGCCAACGCATCAGCGTCCACGTGGTAGACCTCTCCAGGCACCTGGTATCCCTCAGTGTGGGCCCGGTACAGACACGGCACGGAGCGATCCGGATTCAACACCAGATGGAACTCGGCGCAGGCCGTTAGCCCCGTGCCCATGAACTCGGCCTTGCCTGCAAGCTCCGCCGGGTGCAGGTAGCGCTCGTAGTTGATGAGCCCGCGCTTGAGCGTGCCGTAGACGAAGACGTAAGTGTCCATAGGGGTCTTTGGGTTCTGTAGCTGATTCGAAAGTGCCACAACTTGAAGCAAAGCTCTGGGACTACCATAAAAACGCCTATAGGTTGGACAATTCAAGGTAGACCTATAGTTAGTTTTATGTTCAAAAGGAATGTCTTCCTATAAAAATGGGCACAATTCCTTTTGGATGGTCGGCGCAAGGAAAACAGAGAGGAAGAGGGGGACTTCCAGACTGCTGGGCTGCGGCTCGAGTGGGTTTATGATGGATCTTAGGCAGAGAACTGCTGCTGCTGCTCGCCTTCTTGGCTTGAGTGCCGCTCTTCTCCATTGTGAAGATGCTTTAGCCACATTTGAGAGAAGGTTTCGCCATCTCGATGACGAAAACACGTTCGAGAGGTTTATACCTGCAGCTAATGGGAGGAGGAGGCTCGAGGGTTGGTGCAGTGTTGCCTATCCTTAGCCTCCTTCTCTACTGGAAGAGTGCTGATGTTTGCAGTTTACTGTACTGGATCCTACCTGCTTGACTATGCTGCACGGCACGACAGGTGTCCAAGTGATCTTTTCTTCTCTAGTTTGTCTGATGCATGAGTTGTACTTGTCTGGCTCTGCTACTTCTTGCAGTGATGCAAATCTTAAGGCCGCTTTTAAGACCCCCGCACGCAGTTCCTGGGCCTTCTTGTCCTCAGGGTCAGTTGGGGGCTTGGTTGAGCTCGCGGAGTGTGTCTGATGCCGATAACCATTGCAGAAGGTATCGCAATTTTGCTGAGCATGAGAAGAGCTAACACAGAGCGAGAGAGTACACGAGTGTTTGGCGTCGCTAACCGAAAGAAGTGACCTGGAAAGTGATGACAACGCTGAAAACCAAAGCGGTCGAGTTCAATGCATTCGAGCCACCGTGATGAAGGTTCAATACACTTGATCTGATTCCTTTGTTACTTCGTAACACTCAAGTACATGTACGTGTAGTACACGGTGTACGTGTAGTTCGTGATTTATGTTGCTGCTCTTCGCTTCATCTTCTTCGTTGCGCCTTTTTCCGCAGTAGCCTTCCGTTTTCCCTTTCTACTGGGTTTGTTGCCGCCAACGTCGGTGCTTCCCTTCTTTCCCTTCGTAGAATCATCCCCGACAGCGTTTGACAGATAACTTGACACATTCTGCCGCGGTTCTGGTTTCACTCGAGGGTGCAGCAGGCCTTCCGGTGCCGAGCAACTCGCCAGGAGTTCATCCCAGTTCATCCAGCAAGCGAAGGGCTCGGCCACCTTATTCGGGTCCATGCCACCAAGCAGCGGACGCAGCTTCAGACATTCCGTGCATTGAACGAATTTCCGTTCGCCACTATCGTCGTGAGAGTGGGTATACTTGTAGTGATGCGACAATTTATCCAGACGCTTGGATCGCTGAATAAAGTCCTGCGCGAACTTGCGTTGACGGTACTCCACCAAATCTGTTCCTTTCATGAGCACCACAAGCTTTTCCTCCGGCGCCGTGCATTTCTAGACGATTAGAACGAGCACACACCAGAGACGTTTGTGAGTGAATGGTGAACGATTGTCAAGACAAGCAGTGCAGAACCCACATTGTGATGCTTGTCCCACTTGTTCATTTTGCAGTACCAAGAAGCAGGCAGCTCGGACACATTTACTTGATCTGTACGCACATACGCATATCATGGGTCAGTTCTATCAATTCCAGCTCGTATCCACCTTCAAGCACGGCTTACTCGGTAGTCGACGCCACTTTTGGCATTTGTCACACTGCACCCAGTCATCCTGCTTTGTCGCGATGGGATTCGGTTTGATCTCACTGTCATCTTCCGCTGCTGCTTCCCTCAGTTTCAGAAGTGCAGCACTTCGGGTTTCCACAGACAATTCAGGAGATGACGGGGCAGTTATGTCGGAGCTGCTGGCGGCAGCTTCTTCCTCGTTTGTATCTGCGACCGTTCTTGTTAATTCTGACTCCATCATTGGTGTTGCTGTGGTTGTGGGCGTGTCGCTATCCTTTCGCTTCGCGTCCGCTCCCTTCTCCTCAGCGAGATCCTTCTCCCTCTCGTCCTCGGAAATAATCTGCACTTCGATTCCATAATAGTCCATGATATCGTCGTCTTCATCAACAGGCGCCAGAACCGGCCAGAGCGAAGATATGTACTTCACTCGTTCGTCAAGCGTCAAACTTCCAGGTTTGTCTCCCGTCAATGGGATAAAATCTTCGTCGCCAACTTTCACAGGATTGTACTTTGGCAGCGGTAGGCGTTTACGCGGAGGTGCAGGAATGGAGCTCCTGTCTTCCTCTCTATCATCGTACGCAAAGCTGGGGTTGTTGGCCCAACTGGGCTGTTGAGCCGCAGGGTGCGCGCTCCTGCCGATGAGCGCGTCGAACATAGCTGCCTCTCGGTCGTCGTCCTGGATAGAGTCAAAGTACTCCTTGAGCAGCTCCCTTTTGAGTCTGAAGATCTCCGCGTGACGACTGGGGTTGCTAAACCCGCCGTTATGGCGCGGCAGACGCTCTGGTAGCAATGTGGTTGTGACGGTACCGCCCGGAGACACCACCGTCTTCTCCTCGGCGGGCAGCGTAGCTCTGTAGGAGATCTGACAGCGTGGATAGAAGCGCACGAGGCGGTGCATTTTGTTGTTCTTAGGTTTCATGATGGTGAAGTCCTTTAACTCGATCTCGCGAGGTTCCTCCGGCCGCAGCAGATACACGTCCACCGTCTCTGTTTGTATGGGCACCGGCGGATCTACAGCAAAGGACGAGAGTCTGTCAGCTTCTGAGTAAGACAAAGGGGTGTAGCAGGCTGTAGGAATGAGCACCGTCGTCGTATTGGTAGTCGTCGTCCATGGCATTCAGCGCAGCACGCAGGTCCATCGTACACTTTGCAAACTCGAAAATGAAAAATTACGTAGCGACACACAAAAGCGAATGAAAAGTGTTATCAGATTTCTCAGACTTGAACTTCAAAGTCAAAACTGCAGGGAGGACGCGATGACCTCGACAGAAACGCCGAATTGGACGCGCGTGTTCGTGTATGGAACGCTTAAGACGGGTCTGTATAACTACACGACGTATCTGCAACCGGCAATCGAGCTTGGCAAAGCTTCGTTCGTGGGTGGGGCGACCACTTCGAAGGGGGAGTTCCACATGGTGCTGGACGACCAGGCCTTCTACCCGTGTCTCTATCGAGCGCCAAAGAATGAGGGCTACCAAGTGATTGGAGAACTCTACAGTGTGGATGACGCCACACTGGCTGCTCTTGATGTGCTCGAGGAAGTGGATGACAATCTTTATTCTCGCGACAATATCGACGTGGATCTCATCGGTGGCGAGTGCAAGGGCCAGACAGTGTCGTGTCAAGTGTATTTGATGCCTATTATCGATGAAGTACCCAGACTTGAGCGCATCACGAACTACACTGCAGCGATGAACGCCAAGTACGAGCAGCTTATGGGCGATCCACAGCTCGAAATACTGGAGTGCATTTACGGAAAGGAGGTCACTCAGGCTGTGGAAGCGAATCTCAAAGGAGGGATGGAGTTCGAGGACGCCTGGAAGGTAGTGGTCAAAGAATAGACACTGGACAAGCAGTGCAATAAAGAAGCTATGCAAATACAACAATAGTTGACGAAATACCTCTATGTAATCTGTATTGAGAAGGCAATGTGCTGTTCGTCTACAGAATAAATTTTGAGAGATCCGTACGCTCCAGCACGTTGGACAGACGCTGCTGCACGTACTTCTTGTCAATGTTGAACGCTACGCCGTTCATCTTCGGGGCGTGGAACGACACCTCCTCCGTGATCTTGCTGACGATCGTCGCCAGGCGACGTGCGCCGATGTTATCTGTCTGCGCGTTCACCTGTTCTGCAATTGCAGCAATCTCGCTGACGGCGTCGTCCGTGAATGTGAGCTTCACTCCCTCCGTCTCCATCAACGCGCTAGTCTGTTCCAGCAAGTTGTGGTCCGTATTCTTAAGAATCTTCTCAAACTCAGCTGCACCGAGGGGAGAAAGAGCCACGCGAATTGGCAATCGACCCTGCAGCTCGGGCATCAAGTCTGAAGGCTTTGAGCGGTGGAAAGCTCCACTGGCAATGAACAGAATGTGGTCCGTATACACGAGTCCATAGCGAGTATTCACAGCACAGCCTTCCGTCAGAGCCAGCAGCTCCTTCTGCACGCCTTCACCCTTACGATAACTTGCACCGCTTCCTCCGGAGCGAGCTTGGTCGCCAGCACTGGCCAACTTGTCGATTTCATCCAGAAAAATGATACCGTTGTGCTGCACGTTGTCTAACGCTCTCTTGATCACTTCGTCGTCGTCAATAATTGCGTCCGCCTCCTCAGCTTCAAGACGAGGTAGCGCCTCCTTCACCGTTATACTCGGCGCCTTGTCTTCACTCTTGCGATCATTACCCGAAAAGCGGGCCGCCATCAGTGTGTCAATGTGCTTCATCATGCCTTCCAGCTCTGGAGGAATCTCCATCATCATATCATGGTTTGCTGACGACGGGCGCGTCTTGCTCGACAATGTTCTCAACTGTACGCGAACTTTGCGGTTGTCTGCCTTGCCAGTAGCGATCTCCTCACGAAGTTCCGCCCTGGAGACGTCACTGAGCTTCTTGCGATCCAGCAGGTCCACAAGTCGGTCGATGGCGCGTTCACGGGCTGCAGCAGCATGGAGCTTCTGTGCTTCAGCCCTCTCCATGTCGACGGACACGTCCACGAGGTCCTTGATCATGGAGTCGGCGTTGGCACCATAGATGCCCACCTCGGTGAACTTAGTGGCCTCCACCTTGAGGAACGGCGAGCCAGATATCTTAGCAAGACGCCGAGCGATCTCTGTCTTTCCGGATCCCGTGGGACCACTCATAAGGATGTTCATGGGGGAGATTTCGGCTCGTAGGGCGTCGCTCTTCAGCTGTCGACGGCGCCAGCGAGAGCGCAGTGCTACAGCCACCGCCTTCTTGGCATCCTGCTGCCCCACAATGAACTTATCCAGCGCAAGCACCACGTCCTCCGGGATGCGATCAATATCCCCAAGATGATTACCGCCCACTGATGCCAGTGGCAGATCCGTGGCGAAGGAACTGAAGCGACGAAGGCCAACGCAGCGGCAGAGCATCATGATGGCGCGGATCGTTTTGAAGTGTGGCTGAAATTTGACTTCCTATGTAAGATCATATTTGTAATGTGCACCACCTCAAACTATGACGTTAGATGGTCAAGTGCAAATTGGCGCCACTGCAAAATGGCGCTGATGAACGACTCAGACCGCATGCTGCTGCAGCGCATCATGGTCACTAGACTGCCTGAAATACTAAGATCTTGATAATGTATTAACTACAGATTATTGTATTGCATTATGTAAAGGCGGCAGGCGCGATGGACGACCAGGACGTGCGGAAATTGGCTAGACAACTCACAGGCGAAGGTCCGTTGGGTATCAAGAAAACTATTCGAGCTTAGTTGCTGATGATGTGAATGATCAATTGATCAATTGCTGCTACAACAGATTTGACTGCCGCTGACGTAGACCAAATGGTGAACAAAGTGGCCGAGAACATCCGACCGTTTGCGCTCGACGTGCGTAAAGGCATGTACGACGACGGCAAAATGTACCTGTCGGTGGTCAACACAGTGAGGACATTTTAACAGAAGCAATGGTGGTGCCAGTGCTAACGTTGATGTGGATTTTTGTGTGTGTGATTTGCTACGTGCTCAGAGTAATGACTCGCTGACGGCGTTTGGCAGCAATTTCAAGCCGTGGGAGATTGTATTCCTCCGGAAGGCCATAGAGGAGATCGTGGAGACGTAAGAGCAACTCCTGCCGCTATTTAAATGTTGAATGTTTGTTTAACTTCTATGTGTGAGCCAGAGAGGAGGGAGCTCTCGAGGAGGCGAATTTGTACAACCTGCGCAAAAGCCCCACCTCGCTGAACGAAGTGGAGGAGCTACTCCGCAAGCTGGTGGCCGAGAAGTGGTTCGCCCCTAGTGCCGTGCGACTACAGACACGAAGCTTCACTTTGGGACCCCGTGCTTTCTTGGAGCTGATCGCATTCCTACGCGACCTGCAGGTCACGAAGTGCCCTATTTGCCAGTATGAGTTGCTGCAGGGAACCAAATGCCAGGACAGGAACTGTGAGACGGTTGCCCACAACGGCTGCATTGACAAGTACGAGAACAGAGGAGTCCGTTATAAGTGTCCGACTTGTCAGAACCAGATGCGACGATAATTCCACGGTGTCAAGTCTACGGTTTGGGTCATTTCCAGACTGCCTTAACATCCAAGGGAAATGCAAGGTGGATTTCAGATATTCTTTCAATTGAGACCCGTACTTCTTCGTGTGAGCTTAGCTAGTCGGCTCTGGGCCCGCATCAGGGCCGTACGGCAGTAGAGCACCCGCCACCCTACGGTCTTCAGCATTCAGGATGTTGAACGTAGCGCAGGCGTTAACCGTGTCCAAGTATTCCACCACGATACCGTTCACCTTGAGCATCTCCTTCAGTTCCGGTGCAAGCCCGTGATCGATACGCTCACCACATCCAAGGATCAGAATTTCTACGACAGTATTGCAACGCTTTAGACCCTTGGGTTTTCCTGTTTCGACGGTGTACCAGACGTACCGATAGGAGGGTTGGCCACAGTGAAGACAGTCAGGTGCTCGCGCGTGATCTCCTTCATCCGCTTCGGCTTCCACAGCTAATACGTCAGACCAGCAGCAACCACATCAATATTACCAGCACATGTACGCAGCAGAGATCAGATTGAGCTTTGGGACCATTGAAATCTCAGAGAACAGCGCCACTCCGCCGCGCATATTCTGCAATAACCACCATTCATCAGATAAACTACACGCTACCAAAGCAGATCATGCATTAACCCGTAACGAACCACGTCGTTAATGACGAAACCTCCTTCGTCGTACTCGGTCACGGAGACTTTGGCCGTGCCATTGAGCATTTCCTAGCCGCAGAATCAATTCCCAACGAAACAAAACGTTTGCTATAAGTCGTCGCACAGTAAAAAAAAAACTACAACAAATGCTGCCTAACCTTGTGCATGTCGTGGCCATAATTGATCCAGCGGCGCGTCAGTTGCGTACTCGGCCGTGCCGCGCGAAGACTGCGACGGAGTCGCAGCAAGGAGCGGTTCATAATCGTCAGTGTGTGCACTCAATAGTAGACCGTAACCCAAGTGTACCCCACAAGTGTAACCCCCAATTGACAGCAATGGACGTCGACGAACATGAGCACTTCATGCGAGAAGCTCTGCTCGAGGTACGAGGCTCAAGTGGGTCTGTATCTGTGAAAATACTGCTAATCTTCGTTGTTGAAATGTAACTGCAACAGGGCGAGAGGGCGTTAACTCGAGCGGAAGTGCCTGTGGGGTGTGTGTTCGTGTACCAGGGCGCGATCATCGCTCGTGCGTCCAACCGCGTCAATGAGCTCTACAATGTTCGTTGCCAGGATGTGTAGCAGCAATTATTTCCATTACTGCAGAGTTTTAACCTGGCGTATTTGTCTGCAGGCCACAATGCACGCCGAGGTTGTTGCGATCGAGTCTATCGCTGCCAAGTACGGCGACAAAGCAAACGAAGTGCTGGCTGGCTGCACGTTGTACGTGACTTGCGAGCCATGCATAATGTGTGCTGGAGCTCTTGCGCACGTTTTCATCAAGCAAGTGTACTTTGGTTGCCACAATGACCGTTTTGGAGGGTGCAGCTCAGTGCTCAATCTGCATGAACGCAGGTGTGTTTCTTTGAACAGGATACTAGGTACATCCATTCATCGGTACTACTAACTGCTTTCGATTGCATAGTGCTCTCCCAAATAGCAACGTGCACCGAGGGTTTCCTTGCGTGTCGGGGATACTCAAGGATGAAGCTATCACGCTACTCAAGAAATTTTACACGAGTGAGAATCCACGAGGTATGTTGCCAGTGACTTTAAAGTGGTTCTACCTTAATTTAACGGCATTTTTCGTTCGTCTGCAGTGGAAGACTCGAAAAAGAAGCGAAAGAAACGAGGTCCTAGTGAAACCGAGGATCCTGGGACTGTAGAATCAGCGTGATTGCATCTCTATTGCCTTTCAGGTGATATACTTGCCTCTAATGTTTATCCTGCTGCTTTTTGAGAGCGTTGGCATAAGGCGGGTTAATTGGCTTTTGCAAAGGTTCTCGATGAACGTATTCGGCTGCGACGCCTTCCGTCGTGGTGCCTCCTTCCGCTTCATCTAGCGGGTAGGATTGGTCAGCGTCGTAGCCGAACACGTCACCAGCGCCCATAAACACCACATCTACACACACACCGCGTTCTGCTGTTACATCACTCGAGTACCAAGGGTCTTCGTCTTCGTGTTCTTCGTTGTACCGCAGGTCCAGCAAGTTGCGCTCCATGTCTGGCACGAAACCCTTAGGCAAGAGGAAATTCTGGCAAACAACGAACGACTCGAAGCTGGAATTGCGACTTGTCTTGGGCTTGGCACATGTGACCTTGCTGAAAAACCGACGCAGCTGGGCATACAATAACGATACCTCCTTGCCTCGGAAGAGTTTAGCCACGAAAGTTCCGCCGTCCTCGAGAATCTGTAGGCTGATGTTGAGTCCAGCAAGCACAAGCTGCGCCTGAAGATACTCGTCCAGATCGTGTAAGCCGAGCACATCGGGGGCTCCGTCGCTCACCACAATCTGCGCCTTCTGGCCGTGGAATTGTGCCACGATCTCGTCGGCCGTCACCTTGTGTGTGATGTCGCCCTGAAGCTGCACCACGCCGTCCAGTGGCGCCATTTCCATGAGGTCCACAGCAATAATAGTGCTTCCCGTGGGCACTCGCTCTGCAATCACCTGACTCCAACCGCCGGGGGCCGCGCACAAGTCCACGACTCGCGTGGCGCCACGGAGCAGATCGAACTTGTCATCCAGCTGCAGCAACTTGAAAGCCGAGCGTGCGCGGTAGCCCTGTTGCTTGGCCTTACGGTAGTAAATATCCTGTAGATCCACGAACAACGTCAATACGAGAGGAGATACCCAAGGCAGTAGCAGCGCCGGCGACGCACCCGCTTGTCCTTGGATGTTTTGCCCATGTTGTCAGTGACAACTTGTCACCACTGGCGCGAAACGAGTCAAGCGGATTGTTCCGCCCTTCAATGTACAGATTGTAGTTTGTGTGGCAGAAGCCACGGCTGTCCAACGCTTGGAGAGATGTGATTGGCTCGCTTATAAGTCATAGGATTACAGGACGTCATCTTTGACTTTTGAGCGCACGTCGCAGATCTTGCCATCTTCTGGATGCCGACTTGACTTTGAGAGCAGCTGGCTCATTCCGCCATTCTCTCTGCGACCCCATGAGCAGCTTTTCGCACCCCAATCATACCAACTTCTACACAGACGACAGCAGCAGCCGAGGCTACTGCCACCCTAACGCCTCCGGATACTACCAGACGCCGTCACCCTACGCCTCCTACGCCTCCTACACCGCGGCCTACAACCGACCACCAGACCTATTCGGCCCTACTGACATTCCCTACGCCGTTCCAGTCGACGCCGCCCCGATGGCTTCAACACCCTCCCAGGAATCGCTCGACTACGCGCGCCCGCAGTCCTGGCGAAACATGCCGCAGCAGCAGGAACGCGGGAGCAACGTCAGCACCTCCGCGTCCGGCCAAACCCCGAGCTTTACACCCGAGCAGCCTGCGAACCGCGCACGTCGTTCATCCAGCAACGCCAGCGCTTCAAGCTTTGACAGCACAGCACAGTCGTCAACGTTCAGTGAAGCCGCGATGGCCGCCAACGCATCGGTGGCCGCCGCAGCCGTCGCCCCAGGAGCCAGCTATTGCAGCGAGACGGCTAGTGTATCCAGTGCGACGTCCAGTGCAACCAGAAGCAGCGTCGACGCCGCTGTGGATACAATGTGGGAAGCCCGTCGCGCCAGAGAGAAGGCAGAGGAGGAAGCAGACCAGAAAATCATTGACGCGGTGTGCAAGGCTTCTTTGGCCGAGTTCAATGACCGCGAACGCGCGCTGAAGGTTTACGAGTCGGAGACCTCACAGAGATCGCTCAAGCATCAGGAGTCTTCTGCGGCCTTGCAGCATGAAAAAAGCGAGGCAGAGCAGCGCAAGCGTGCAGCCATGCAAATGGTAATTGACAGCAAGGCGCGTGCGAAACTAATGAGCGAGAAGGCTCGCGAGGCTACTTCGTTATATGAGCAGAAGAACCAGGAACGCCTCACCAAGCAGGCCGACCTGGAAGCTATGAAGCTTCGTGGGGCGCAAGAGGCTGAGCTACTAGCTGTGCAACAGCGCAAAGAGGAGGCTATGCGTAAACGCACAGAGGCGGAGCTGAAGGCTCGCGAAGCTCGGGAGAAAGCAGAGGCAATGCGTCACCAAGCTTTTCAGGCTGCATCGAAAGTGCGAGCGAACTCGCGCCGGCAGATCGAAACCCAGCTAAATGTGGAAGAGGCTCAGCGTCAGCGTGAAATGCAGCGCAAGTTGGATGAGATCGAAAAGAGCAAGGAGCTTGCTCGCCAGCGAAAGGAAGCGGCTACCAAGAAGGCGGAGGATGCTCGCCGCCGTGCTGAAGATCTTCGTTTAAAAGCGGAGCTGGCTCGTGCCGGAGTGAAGTCCTCTACAGCTACTACGCCAACGTCCTCAGCTTGATCAAGGGTGGGTGAAGTAAGAGAAACAAATTTTCTCAGTGGTTCTGGTAAATATATTAGTGATGATGAACCAGCGATGTTGGTTCATCCTTACACTTTGATAACTTACTGATTGCCTTCCTATGGAGCAGCTGAAATAGTTAGAAAGTCGATTCTTCGTCAACCTCGTTCTCTAAGCTGGAAAAATGTGTTGGTGAGGTCGAGCGATGCTTCGAAGCATCTTCGAGACTCGAGCAGTACGTGTCAACCGATCCGCTGGTACGGCGGCACGAGAGCGAACGACAGCGAATGTCGTCCTTGTGCTTAGTACACAGCCAACCCTCCTCCATTTCGACAGTTGTGGGTTCCTCTTGGTTGTTAGCATCAGAGGAATCGGCTGCTGAGTCTTGAAACCAGCCGTAAGATAGCAAGTCCGTGACTGTGGGTCTCATGAGTGCATCAGTCACCAGTACATTCTTGAGCAGCCCCTTTGCCTGGTCGGAAATGTACGCAGGGTAGTTGATGTGATTGCGTGAAACATCTCGGCGCAGTCGGTGGAAATCCGAGTCGTCGAAAGGTGCGCAGCCTGTAAGGAGCGCAAAGATGAGCACACCAACACTCCACACGTCGGCAGGGCCCCCTTGGAAGCCATCGCGAGCAGCTTTAGCTGAGGCATGTAGGAAAAGAACCTCTGGGCTGCAATAAAGCGGCGTGCCGCACACCGTTTTAAGAGGCTGATCTGGGCTAGCCAGAACTTCCGAGAGTCCAAAGTCAATGAGTTTCACGTTCAAGTCCTTAGTGATCATGACATTCTCCAGCTTCAAATCGCGGTGGAAAATGTTGCGATTGTGGCAGTACTCCAACGCCGACAGCAGTTGCTGAAACACTCCAGCTGCTTGGTCTTCGGGCATCTTGCCGTTCTCCAACAAGTGCTCCAGCAAGTCCGAGCCCTCCACGAGTTCGTGGACGATGCAAATGCGGTGTGATGTCTCGTATGCGTTAAGGTACTTGATAATGTTCGGGTGATCCAGCGATTTAGAGATCTCGAGCTCCGACACGAGTTTAAGCAGTCGTCGGCGCACGCGGTGCACGGCCTTCTCGGGCACATACTGGCCGTCAGCCACCATGGAGCGGCGCGCCTCCACCATCGACACCTTGTCGAAGACCTTGACCGACACGCGCTGGCCGGACTTCACGTCCACGGCTTCGTAGACCTTGGACGTCGCACCGGTGCCCAACACCCGACCGAACTTGAGCTGCAGCCACAGAAAAATCAAGTCGCAAATCGTCAGTCTCATCTCCCAACAAAAGCCACCACCACCACCAAGTGCTGTACGTACGTGCTTCTCGAGGTCCTTCTCGCTGATCATGTCCCCGATGAGCGCGCGCAGTCGGTCGTTGATCGAGCGCTTGGCTGGCTTCTTGTGCAGCGGCGGCAGCCTCCGCTCCAGGGGCGCATGGACTTTGGCCGACATTTGCGGCGATCCCTGGCGCTCGCTCATGCAGAAGAGCGACGTATAACCGCCTACCAGCGTGTCCAGCAGAGATACCATGGCGAAGAGGTCCAATGACGGATGCTACTACTGTTTTGGCACAAACAGATCTCTTGCCTCCCAGGCCGCAAAATGCAAAGTGAGATCGCGACGATAAATCGAACTCGAGCCAAAACCGACACAGTGCGTGCGTGTATCCGTGGCTATTTTTAGCCAATTGTATCGACGATGCGGGCCAGGACAACCAATGAACGGCCTCCCCACGCATAAAACGAACTGCACAACCTAACCGCTTATTCGACAGGTCGCGCAGAGACCAGACTGCGAGGATGATGGAACTTCCCTGTAGAAGCTGATTGCAAATGACCGCAGCAACGGAGCTCGTGACGAGGCAGCCACAAGAAAAAGGATACTGTACCATGACGGTGGTGACACTGCTGTGGGCATGTAGTCATCTTTCGCGTTGGACATTTTAACATAGCGAACGTTGGCTTGCACGGCATGCAGGTGTCGTCAACTCGGGAGACGACAATGCTGTTGTTACATGCGCAAGTTACCCAGGGTTGGGCCAGTGCAATGTGCTCGTCTGAGCGGGTTCTTTTTTTCGAGTGCAACCGCCCAAAATCACTGGCTGCAATCGTCCCGCGTACGCTAGCTGGACCGAACTGTCGTGCCTCTCTGTCGAGAAGCAAGAAACGGCTACAGCGTTGCCGCTACATGCTACATGCTACATGCAAATTTACATGCATTCGCGATGACAGCGGCAGATATGTAGCGCCAAGTCTAGCTTAAGAATTAGATTTTGAGTCAAGTGGTGTGCCTGACGTGAGTTGCATTCGACCATGGAGCGCAATGCACTCCAACCCGGAGTCCGGGTGTAAAGTCGCAGTGCATTCATGATGATCTCCAACATGTACAAGAATGATGGTCATCTGATTCTACTGCTTCAAAGCCGCCGCGCCGCAAAACTCTCACGATCGCGGCGACGAATGAACCACCGTTCATTCCACTACTGAACAGCTAGCTACACCATGCAAAGTGATTCCGGCAAGCTTAAGAATCTTCGGATGCATTTCGCATCCGGACTGGATTTGCAATGGCTAGCAATACATGCAGTTTTCGTTGTTTCTTTTCAGTGACAGCGAGAGGCGATGAATCACATGCCTCACTTTCCCCAAGTTGTTGCGAAAACGCAATAGAGACAACAACAGGACTTGTCCATGGTTAGCTTTACTACAGTTCTGTTGTTACATGAATGTCGAAGGTCTAGGTAGAGTCGACGGGCTGTCAATAAGCATGGTTGCTAACATAAGCAGTCGCTAGCGGAAACTCCGTTCTTCACAGCTTGTACTGTACTGTTCGCAGAGAAAGCATGCACCCCGCTGCGGAGCACACTTGCTTATCAGTCTCAAATTGAAATGGCTACATTATATGACTTGATTTAAGTATGCATTAATTCGTCTTAATTCGTCTGTTCGTTTGATTAACCAAAGTGCGACTGACTTCCATGGCGGGCCATCCAGCGTCCGCGTCTCCGCGCCTGGCACCGTCCCCCGACGAGCCACCGATGCTGCGGAGTATTCCCAGTGCCGGCAGCTTCCCGCGGATGCCTATGACGCCCATGACTCCGCACTCGCCTGGCTCCCCCTCCGCTTTCTTCCTCCACACAGCCACCACGAACATTGTAGTGTTGGCCCCTCCGTCACCAACCGACTCAAGCACCTCTCGTTCGGCCACCATAGCGTCCTCTGCCAACTGTAGCACCTGTATAACAGCACGAAGCTGGCTGCAAATGAACGTGGTGCAGCGCGTACTGTCGGCGCTGGTGCTGGTGCCACTCATCACGATCTTCCTGTGGCTCTCGCCGGCCTTCGCCACCGCTACGTTCTGCACCTTCGTCACCAGTATCTGCTCCTACGAGTACGCGTGGCTGCAACACCGCATTTACCTGCGCATTATGACCAAGATGAACGCTTGCGAGCCAGGATTGATGCGCCGGGACGGTGGGACGAATCAAAGCACAACAAACAGTCACGATAATGGAGACTCTAATCGCTTGTCGGACAGCTTCAGTCGCAGCACAAGAAGTGAGAGTGGCAGCAGCAGAGAAGACGATGACGTCAGCAGCAATATGCCAGATAATGGCCATGCAAATAGGGGACGCACTGCTGGAAGCACTAGTGGTGAGACTGTCCAGTCGTCACCGTTATCACCCCCTCATCCGCCTAGAGCGACGCTAGTGACCCCTGAATTGGAGGAAAGTCCTCGGTTTCGACATCCACCGAGCCATGGAAGCAACGGGGCAGAAGATGAAGCATTTTTGTACGATCAGAGCTTCTCCAGGAGCGCTGTTTCCCCAATCGCCGACAGATTCTTCTGGCAGAACGAGTGGCTTGCTGCATTGGTCCTGTCAGCCTTCACAACTGTCTTTACCACGACAGTATTCTTGATTTACGTCAATCATATTCCAGAACTGCAGGAGAAGCAGTTATTCAAGCTGCGATGGTTCTACAGCATTGCAACAGATTTTGTCGCCGGGCTCTGCGCGTTGTTCACACCGAACTGGAGATACGCTGTCATCTGCCTCGTGGAGAAAGCAGTGTTTACGTTGTTGACGATGCACTCGACTGCGTGTCCAATCAACCGCTTCCGTTGTGGTGTCTCGTTGGAGCCAGCGCAAGTCTTTCTCTCTGGTGTTGTGGTTATCGTGTTCTTCCGGCTGCAAACGCGCACTTCGGGGCCTGCAACATTCCTACACATTGCGCTGGACATGCTCGGGTACCTGTACATCATCGGGAGTCTTTCGGTCATTGTTGCCTTCGTGGACGATGAACGACTGGAATCTTATCGCAAGCTCTTGATCGCACTGCTCTATGTCGTTTGGGCTTCAGATACAGGAGCATATTTGACCGGAAAGTTGCTGGAGAGGATACACTACAGCTACTACAATCCATTGGCGTCACACTTGTCGAAGAACAAGGACTATGAGGGGACAATGGGAGCTATTTTATTCGGTATTACTGCTATGTTCATCTCGTCCGACATGCTCAACGTACCGGGTTCCCCTGTCGCACAAGTTGGATTTACCGTGTTGGCCGTGGTCGTGGGAAGACTCGGAGATCTCTTTGAGAGTCTGCTAAAACGTGCAGCTGGCGTGAAAGATTCAGGGAAGCTGATTCCAGGTCACGGCGGAGTATTAGACCGTATCGATGCGCTTATGTTTGCTTCGCTTGTGTTCGCACGATATTATGCTTCGATCGTGATGTGACGCCAGGCGTAGGCTTCTCAAGCAGGGTGCGGAGGGGCCTGTAAGACCAAGTTCTCGTGTAAATATTATTCAGATGTCAAACCTCAGGTGCTGAGTGCAACAACACATTCACAGTCCCGTTTTCGTCTTGTACACTGTACTGGTAACAATTAGCTGGGTTATGGTTGACACATTATGACAGCGCCTTGGCACACGTGTGGGAATAGCCAGCGTGAACTTCAACAAGAACGATGAGTAACGACATTTACACTCTCGATTTTGGAGAATTGGGGAACAAACTGCCACCAGCATGGCTCGAATTGCTCAAGCGATCACGGAAATCGTGCACCCGAAGCCGACGGCACTCGTCCCAGTGGTAAGTATTCCTGTTGTTCCTGCATAAATAGATGGTGATCTGAAATTCTTCTTGTTGCTACAGACCCTCGGTAGTGACGAGATCGAGGTGGCAGCACTGTGCGACATATTGGCTCGCGGTGGTGTGCGCGTTACAGTCGCGAGTGTCGGTGGGCACCTCCACCACGTCGTGAAGCTGGCCAAGGGCACTGGTCTGCAAGCTGACAAGCCAATCGAGTTCTGCGTCAACGACGAGTACGATGTCATTGCGGTCCCTGGAGGCCCAGGCGCTACGG
Source organism: Phytophthora plurivora (assembly GCA_030027945.1). NCBI lineage: Eukaryota > Oomycota > Peronosporomycetes > Peronosporales > Peronosporaceae > Phytophthora > Phytophthora plurivora. The sequence continues at coordinate 5,115,388 of CP125268.1, forward strand.
CTTTGGGGGCTTGTCAAACGCTGATAAACCTGCTCAAGGAGCAAAAGACGACGGGGAAGTTTTACGCTGCGGTTGGTGAAGCCGTCTATGATGTGCTGTTCCACAACGCGCTGGTTGAGGGGCCCATGGCTAGCGATCCAGCGCACAAACTGATTCTTGGGGATCTGTACTCGGCGGACAAAATTGTGATCGCAGAGAATTGTGTGACCGGAGAAGGTCCTGCCACAGCGATCGGCTTAGCTATGACTCTCGTGGAACTGCTTCGGGGTGAAAAGGTTGCGCGTGATATCGCGAAGGACATCTCGTTCAAGCCAATCAAGAAAAACTAACACAAAACCACCGGAGAATTGAAACGAGAGCGAAATTGTTACTGGGAATTAACTCGACGTGCAGGTAGTTAGCTTCCTTTTGCACGTTGAATCTTACTTTTTACGGAACGAAACACGAAGAATGGGGAGAGTCAACACGGCTTGCAGCGAATTCGCGGCTTGGTCAACTTGGAAAGGCAACTTCGTCTTGAGCAGGTACTTCTCAGCCACAAATACAGTCAAGATTGAGTCCGTGAGATCCACCGCAATCCGCTCAGAGGCAGACGTCACTTTAGGAACGAGGATAGCAGCAACGATCTCATTTTCCCGTTGACCTGGCATCAGCTCAAACCGTGGCGTCTCCAGACGATCGGCTTGAGGTGCATCAGTAAGTTTCGTTTGTTTCGTTTTTGCTGTTGCTGTTGTCTGGCTTCCATTGAGAGCCTTGCAACGGGATGCCTGGTCTTTTGTTAGCACCATCCCCTTGTAAAAATGACGACCCAACTTGTCTTGCAGATGAATATCCAGGTCCGCATCCAGTCGTTTTTGTAGAGCTGCCATGTCCCCGTCAGCAACTTCAAATCGACGATCCTTGTCGACCCCGCATACGACGTACATAAAGCTACTGCCGCGCGACCAAGCCGTATCTCGCTGCTCTTCTTCGTGGAAGTGCGAGGCAGCACTAAACGGGTTCTGCTTGGGCAGCAGCAGCATCTTGGCGCCAATAATTCGTGACTGCACTGCAAACTCTCCATTCATATCTGCGTAGTCATTCGCACACGTGAAAATAGCTGGGATCCCTGACTCCGCAATCCGATAGAGATCCGGCAACCAGCTGAAGAGAAGCTCGTTTCGGTGCGAGTCCACAAAGTTCCCGAAACCAGTGTTGTAGCCCACGATGACCGAAGTTTCACGTGTACAATCACTGGAAAGCTGCGAGTCCTGGAAATCTCCGAACGTTCCTCTGAAGTGTCGAACTGTGAGGTTACCAGGCTGATCATCTTTCACTCGGTCTGCATCTCGCTCGTCGACTTCCGGGCCGATGAACAAGAGCGTGACCTTGGTCTTGGCGTAGAAGGCAGCCACCTCGTTCCAGTAGTTGGTGATGCGCCAAACGCGCTGCTCCGCCTTCTGCGAGGCTCCAACCACCAATACACGCAGCTGTGGACCTTTGCAGAGCTCCAATAGCTGCGTGACGTACAGTAGCGTAGCAGGGAAGCTCAGAGCGTCTAGCATTGACAGGTCGTAAGTGGCTGTAGCCACGAGGTCCACATGGTCGCTGGGGGAGCTCCTGGAGGCCAGAAACTCCTTCCACCCAGCCGACAAGTCCACAGAGTGAGACGGGAAAGGTGGTAATTGCGGAAAAACTTTAGACTCGAGCCAGCGGAAGGTGCCGCTGTACATTCCATCGCCACGTGGGTCGAGCTTGAGATCCTGAGGGTTGACAGCATGCGACGCTGCGGCGTCAGGCGCCTTGGTCGGAGAGGGTTTACCTGCCGCCAGTCGCTGGCGACGACTCTTCTTGCCCATGAGATGCCTTCAACGTCCAGTACTGTCTGTATGCATCAAGATTTCGTTGAAAGGTCACGATCTTTGTAGTATTTTTTTAATTCCATTTTTCTATTTTTAATTACTGGCGGGTTATTTTACAGAAACTAATTACATTTACAGCCATTTTTGAAGGAATGAATTACAAAAGACATAGCCTAATACATATCTCAGCATGTTTACGGAGCGGATTATACCAGCGAGGGGGGCGAAGAGCTCACACTATCCGAGCCAAGTGAGCCCGAAACGGAGGCACAAGCAGCAGATCGTGGTGTGTGTCGTGTCGTGCGTCTCGTGAGTGTGTGCGTGCCATGGCGGACATGAACCGCCGCAAGGGGGGCGTGCGCTCGCAGCAGAGCTACATGCAGCAGCAGACAGCGTCCCAGCAGCAGCAGCAGTACTCGGCCTACCAGCAGCAGATGGCTCAAGCACAGGCGCAGCAGAACCCGTACCAGTACCAACAGTACCAGAAACAGCAACAGCAGCAACAGACCAAGGCTCCAGGCTTCCACCCCAACCGCAGCGGAGGATACCGCAGTGCCGCCACTGTCGCTCGCCCTGGAGGCGCCCAGAAACCCTCAATGCCTGGGGCAAAGATGGGGATCAAGAGCGGAATGACGGTGGAAGATCTCAAGCGCCTCACACAGAAGAGGATGCAGCAATCTGGGGGGAACCCAGCCACACCCAAGGCCGCCGCGCCCGAGGGATTCTCCTCTTCAAGGCCAGCTACACCCAAGATCAACATGGCAGTGGTCAATGCCACGTCCACGCCTGCAGCAGTGGCCACCCCTCCAGTCGTCCCTAAGACGGGCATGTCGGTGCAAGAGCTCAAGCAGCTCACAGCCTTACGAATGGCGTCGCAGAATGCGCCAGTCCACTCGAGCGAAGTGACTGGACTGGTTAGTAAGGCGGTGTTGAATAACGCAGCTAAGTCCCACTACCGCGACAGTCTACGCAGCTCACTCACTCCGGGAAGTACACCGAAGCGCTCCCACCACACTCGAAGCAGCAGCAGCACACAGTTCGGTAGTGCACAGTACAGTGGCTTTGGCAATGATCTCAGTCGCAGTCACGGCCCAAGCGACCTTAGTCGCAGCCATGGACCTCTGAGCTCAGGGACATCAGAAGTCATCCCCGTCCGTGGCCACCGAAGTCGTTCACGTAGTTCACAACTGCCGAACGTTGACTCATCTGCGAACGACATGCCCATGCGCTATTCGTACTCTGGCGGTCAGACGCCCGAAGATTATTTCTCTTCGTACGACTTCGGTGGAAATGGCAACTCGAATTCTTCGCAGGATACAGATCCAGGCCGTGGCAGTCTGGACGATGGCGGCAATTCAACTCGCAACTCGTTGCTGCAGTTCGCGGAAGACTCGTTCCCACCCCCGCCGCCAATGGACGAAAGTGGTGCCTTCGTTTCTACGGCACTGCCGTCGTGGTCCCCTCCACCCGCTCGGACCAAGAAACTCAACGCCTCCGCGAGCAGTGGAGCTACTTTCTACAATCAGCAGACATCTTACTATAATATCGCATCGAAGGACGAATCGACTTCGACCGGTGGCGCTGGGACTGGATCTGGTCAAGCACAGGACCAAAACGCTGTACTTGCACCGCCGCCTGGACTCACAAGGCGACCATCGATGACAGTGCCGTGGCAAGTGGCCGAAGCCGTGCTAAACACACCGCAGACCAATACCGGGCGGAAGAAACTGGTGGATTCGGATGTTGATAACAGCTCAGGTGGACTCAACTCGTCTGCCGCTGAAGCTGCTGCCCAGCTAACGGGACTTTCACTGCAGCCGTCCAGTCGTGGCCGGGGTAATGCAGGTGCTCAAATTCCTCCGCCACCTCCATCTTCTTCGGGGATGCTGTCAAGTTCGCCTCCGAATTCCAGTGGTATGCCCCTTTCTGGAGGAGCCAACGCTGCTCGACGCGGGAGCTTCGGCAATGCTGCCGAGTTCTTCAAGTTCCGTCGACGCAGCAAAAGCCGCCTCGAACTCGCGCGTGACCTGTCGTTTGGCGATAATAATGAGCTGGGAGGATACGCGAGTTACGGCACGTCAGGTACAATGCCTGGTATTGCTGAGCGTCATGGCGATGCCGAGGATGGGATCCTCGAGGATTCGGCCTCCGACGCTAGCTCATCAACCTCAGCCAACGATGAATCTAGCTCGCAGGATTACACAGATGAAGACGTCGTCCAGGTAACCGGCGGCTACGATGACACAGCAGAAATCTCGGGCAGTTTTGTGTCCTTCTACAATGCTGCACGGCAGCAACAGGGCGGCCTGTCAGCGCTATCGATCCCGCCTCCGCCGCCCCCGCCCCCGATGGCAGATGACGACGATGATGCGTCTACTACGTCGTCCACAAAGGGCAATGGGCTGCCCATGATGAGTCCGAACGGTGCGCGTCTCCGTAAAGTAGCGGAATTGGCACGACGGGGCAGTTTGAGCAGTGAAGACAAGACCCGCGCCAAGGATGAGATCATTCAGAGCTCATTAGGACTTGGGGCAAGTAATGCGGCGCGTCTACTGGCCACTAAGAAAGAGGACCGTGGAGACCGCGTGCCTGCCACGGCACCGTCGGTGACAGCGCCGCCTGGGTTCCATGGCATGCCTCGCTTGACGCCGAAGGCGTCTACCAAGAAGATGCTCGCACCTGGCTCAGGGATCGTGCGTAGCGCTGCAACAGGTGCTGCTCTTGGGGCTAGTACGTCTTCGGGGTCGCCGGCTGCTTCACAGAGACTTGAGGTTGGGAGCAACAACTCGTTGGAGGAGAGACTTGCCGCTGCGGCTCAAAAGGTGGCAGATTGCGTTGGGAAGGGCGATATGACAGGATTCCAGCAGGCTATGGACGAGCTCGACTGGCTCCGTAACGAGGCGAGTAAGCTCATGCACGGTTGAGTGAAGCTTAACGTGATGTGAGGTGCGTGAAACAAGCGTTCAGTAGAGCAGTAGCGATAGCAGAAACAGCTAAAAACAGTGAAGTGGTGTAGATATCGAGCGATCCCCCATTCGACAGACACAGACAGCAGGTCTCCAGGCCCGACGTACCAACCAAACCAAACATAAACAACAAAGACACAGTAACATGCCTAATTAGTTGCAGTTCTTCTACAGCAAGATCTTGTACTTCTCCGTCGACGGAACGTGGTTCACAGCAAGACAGCCATCGTAAGAAACGGAAGCAAACATCCATGCATCTCCCCCAGCGGCCCATCTTGCCGCGTAAACTGCGTCCTCGTGCTCTTCAAACCGCCGAATCAACGTGTCCGCCACTGCAGCTCCACCCGCTGTCTCATCCATGAGATCTCGCTCATCCAGCTCGACCAGCGGCGATGATGAGATTGAAGACACTCGCCACAGCGCCAGCGTCGCGTCCGATCCCCCTGAGAGAACAAGCTGATCGTGCTGCGGGTGGTAGCGGGTGCTCCAGACCCAATGCGAGTGCGCGTTCAGCGAAAGCACTGGCTTGCGAGCATAGCGCAAGTCCCAGAACTTGAGTTTGCCATCATCACCTCCACTTGTGAGGGCGTACGGCTTGTTCGGGTTGAAGTCGAGGGATATCGTCGCGCTCGGGTGTGCGTCTTCAACACTGACGCTGTCTTGCTTGGCTCGAAGGTCCCATGTGCGCACACTGCCACCAAGAGCGAACGCCAGTTGGGAAGCATGATGCGGGTCCCACGTCAACGCGCTCGCTCCTTTCTTAGTAGTTCCTCCCAGCATGGACACATCCAGCTCTAATTTGTCTTGTGCCTCCACTGATCCGCCGCTTAGCTGCCACGTACGCAGCAGCGTCTCATGTGCTGATGCCAAAGTCGGCGTGTCGGCTGTAGCACTCCACGCAACTCTATACACCCAAAGGCAGCAAAACTATCAGCTCTAGCTCCAAAACCACATAGATATCCAGACAAATGGTCGCTCCTACTCAGTCACTGGCAGCTTTTGTACCGGAAACGCAGCTAACTGCTCGAGATCTTGAGCCGCAGTAGTGCCAGAATCCTCTCCACCTTCTCCCGAGTGAGCAATAGGTTGCTCAGCGTCTGGTAACTTCCAAAGCGAAGCCTCTGCTGCTTGTCCTTGTTGCTTCCCACACGTAACCAGCAACTGCCGATCTTGAGGACTCGGAGCCAGACTCAGCACCTCTCCAGGGTGGCGAAGCACCTGCAACGTCGCGACTTCGCTGGCATCGTCGTTTATCTCCACCAGTTGGATCTATAGGCATAAGATTATAGACTTTAGTATTAACTGATAACTTATGTAGGAAATGGATACGCACCTGGTTGGGCTGGTTCAAGGTGCTGGTGCCCACGAAGAACTGCGCGTGATCCTTCTCCGCCAGTACAGGTTCCAGCGTCCGCACCTGCACACAATGCACGCAACGCAGTCGCACATCAACTGATAGTAGTTACGTATCCATCCTTCGACGTACAGACCTTGGTGCCGAAGCTGAAGCTGCATGCCCCACCGCCGAACATGGCCACTTTTCGATCAATGTTTGGTCCCGATTGTGAAATAGTCCTCTTTTGGTTTCGCACAAAAAATAGTGCGCAAAATTGGTATCGCTCAAATTCTGATCCATTTTGTGTCGACCGATGTCGCTGCAGTTCCTTGGACAGAAGTCATGGCACCCGGCCACTAAGGCCAACCAGAAGCGCGTGTGGGTGGCGGAGCAGCAGGCCAAGGAGCGGGATCAACGCGAGCGAGAGAAAGCCAAGGAGGTGCGCAAAGTGGCCGACGCTCTGCAGGCGCAACAGGCCGCGGCTGCAGCTGGAGACGTCGCAGCAGCTCGTCGCGCTGCCAGTCAACAGGTGAATTTCCTGTATGCGGCGCCTCCAGGGCTTCCAGAGGCCAAAGAATCTGCAGAAAAGACGCGTCAGGTACAAACACAGGAGGATGCGGCCGTGAGGGAGTTCAGACGCAAAGCAGAGCGACGTGGAGACTCTCAGCGCTCCAAACTCGAGAGATACGTGGGCAGGAGAGCAGAGGAGACGCTGACGATCAAAGACCAGGTGGAGAGATTTCCTATGCTGAAGGATGCGCCCGTAGAGGGCAAATACACAGAGACTATCAGGGTTAATTTCAATCCGGTGGGGCTGAGACTGCGCAATGTGCGCTGCATCCGTTGCGGTGAATGGGGACATCAGAGTGGAGACAGAGAGTGCAAACTTCGAGACCAGAATCCAAACGGTAGGTTGGAAGAGGTGGAAGCGGTTTGTGGTGCATGTGCTGATGATGTTTTGTGTGTACTGTAGATGCTACGAGGCAAAGGTGGGAAGACCCAGTGACGGAGATTAACAAGCTTAAGTCAGCTAAGCAGGAGCTGGTGCTAAGGAGGGGAGCCTTGCCGCTGGAGATGCAGGAGACAGCAACTGGGGAAGAGTTTGAGATCCTGCAGTCAGACGATGGTGCGGGGTGTTTATTAGCTGTGGACCGATGGGATGTTGAATTTTGACTGAATTTTGCTGTTGACAGAGGATGTGGAAGCTGTGGAAGATGCATTGTTGGCTACTTTATCAACGAAGCAGAAGAAGAAACTGGTTAAGAAACTGGAGAAACAGGCACGAAGTGCTAGCAGCAGTGAGAGCGAGTCAGATTCCGATGGATCCTCACATCGTCACCGCTCGCTCAAAAAGAAAAAGTCGAGCAAGCACAAACACAAGCGCAGACACAAGCACCGATCGAATAGCCGATCTAAATATGAAAGAGAGGAGGAGAGAGAGGAAAGGAGCTCCTCTCGCCGTCGTGGTGTTTCATTATCACCTCGGTCAGGCAGACACCAGAGTTCTCAACGTTCACGGTCGCGGTCTCGTGAAAAAGCAACGCGTCGTTGAACAGTATCACATCCAATAATAACACGCACAAGCATTCACGGCCAAAGGCTGCAGCTCCAAGGAAGCAAGACAAGTTCATATTGGAAGAGAAGGATGTGTCGAGTCACGCTACTGTAAGTCACTACGGGATTGGCATCCCAATGGCTGAGCGCTCAGCAATTGAAACGCGAGCAGTAGCGCGAGGAACAGCAGGAAGTGCGCTATTATGCACTGGTGGCGCCGTAGGAGGCACCCGCGACGACAGCCATTCCCGAACCCATACCTGAGGCTGGAGGACGGCTGCACTCCACGCGCGCATTTTATACAAGTGCAAGCACACAAATTGCACGCTGATTAGCCAACATGCCTGTCAACTTCGTCATTTCGCATGGAAACTTACCTGTCCTCCATGAAAGACTGGCACAATTCAATTGCCAGCACAGCCGCGATGATCGCCGCGCCCTCTCCAGCGCACGCGCGGACTGCGATATCCATGCACTGCACCGACTCTGGGAAGTGTATGTGCTTGATCGAGACTGCGACGAGGTACCAGATAATGACAAGACCAGCGATCATGTCCTGTGCGTATCGAGAAGTCAGCAGTCCCAGTACGATTACAACGGAGAGATACGACACGTAGGTTGTGATCCCCAGGAAATCGTGATTCGAGTGCTGCATTGACATCGCCAGCTCCGTGAAGGCGACAGTTGTGACCCACGCGAAGTACATTGAAATGGGGACTTCGTTGCACAAGTACAGGATCCAGTCGAACGGCCCAGTCTCGCGTGCGTTTCGGTCATTAACTGCGTATATGTAGAGCACCAGAAGCGCCAGCCACAGAGCGTAGATGGTGACCGTGGACGCGTACACATGACCGGAGACGTACAGGAACACCCATAGTGTATTGAGGATGCACGTCACGCCGAAGCACAAACGAAGCTGCGCGGGCTGGTTGGCATCGGCGAACAGTGAGTAGCGTGGCGCGAAGACATCGACGCTGACGAGCACAGCTTCCAGCGCGTAGACGAGAATCCACAGTGCCAAGGCGAAACTCGCTGGGGTGATCAGGGTCTCGTACTCACGTGCCACCGTCACGAAGCGTTTGGCATACACGATGTTCACGACGGCTTGCATCACGAACAGCGCGGCATTGATAAGAGCGAACCACGTGCCTTCCATGGTTCAGTTCTGTGTTGATCTTGGACGACTTGTCTTCAAGTTAGCAAAATGGAGAATGGCTGGTGGGAAAGTGTTGCTGAGAAGTTGGAACCAGCTTGGACAACCAGGGACAAGTGGCTAAAAATCGTTAGACCAAGGCCACTTGGTCGGATCTGCTTGACACTGTCCCATATCAAGAACATGTTGCTGTCCGCATCTTAACGAAACGAGGTCAACTTCAACATGAACAACGGTTGCATGTACACGGGTCAAATGACATCATCAAGCCGAATTCGAGAAGTTGCCTCGGAAAATGCCGACACTAAACAAGAAGCATAGCATCCCAGTCAGATCGTAGAGCTCCCGAAAATATGACTCTAATGCGGAATGACGTTGAGAGTATGCACCACAAACACGGTATCCCGGCAAAGACGAGAGAAAAAAAAGCAAAGCAAGCGGATCAAAAACGTCGGCTGACCGATGTATAAACAAACGTACACTTCGAACTTCCCCTGGCTTCATAAATGACAGCTCACACCGTTCCGTAGTCGGCCGTTGTCTCGAACACAAAAGGCTTGTAGTACTCGTTGCTACCGCTTGGGACCCTTGCGCTGGAAAGATAAACACGCAACGTGAGTTTCAACCACCAGCGTCATATACACACTACACCACCCAGAACTTACGCTTTCCAATGAACGACGTAGACGTATCGTACGCTGTCAATAAACACTAGAATAGGGAAAACGGGAGCCACGACGATGGCGACAGCGCGCAGCTTGTTGAACACCTCCTGGGTGTCTCCTGGGAACGTCGCGTGCTTGAAGATAAGACCAACCAAAGCCCACGTAACAACAAGACCCACAACTGGGTCTCTTCCATGGACATACGTGCCGAATGCCAACACCAGCAGAGCCCCCAGCAGCATCGCGTAGACGCTAAATCCAAAGTAGGATCCATGCAGGTACTGCATAACATCGGCGATGCCGAATATCACATCAGCGCTTAGCCATCCGAAGTACAGACGCACGGAGAATTCGCTGCAGAAGTAATAGATCCAGGCTTGAGAGTATCTCGGAGTTGGGTGGCGCACTACGAACAAGTAAAGCGGCAGAACCGTGCACCAGAGCACCCCCAGAGCGAATGTAGCCATATGCACCCAGCTGAACCACATATCAAGCGCTATCCACGCCATGTTGGCTAAGCACGCGAGCTGGAACCATTGTCGAAGGAAGCTGGGGTCGTCCGATGTGACGTAGAAGCTGTAGGCCGGGTAGAATCGGTCGGTGATGACGGTGATGCCTGTAAAGAAGTAGATGGGCACCCAAATGAAGAACACGTAAACAGGGGGCGCCAGGGGGTTATTGGGCGTCATTGTGGAGGCTGCAGGGCTCGCAGTGGGCACCAGAGCCACCGATCCGCTACTGTCCAAAGCCCCGGAGGATTCCTCATGGGCCTTGGAAGGTGTCCAGGAGCCCTCAGGCGCGAAGGATAAAACCCCGATGACCACTACAACTTGGATGAGGAAGAGAATGATGTTGGCGCTTGGCAGATGCCTCCCCGGGGACGGCGGATCCATCATGGAGAGCTTCTCGCGGGCACTCCGTGGTAGAGATGTCGATATGAGATAGTGAGCAGCTCTTCCACCCGATTAATTACTGTGATTGGCCAGAAATCCGAAAGTACGCAACGATAATTGGTGGGAAATAGATTTCTGAGTCAAAATGTAACATGGATACATCGGAGACCAAGCGTTTGCATGATGTAGAGCAAAATCACCTTTAGGCTGCTGTCACGAGTCTGATCGATCCATACTCGTTGTCCTTAGTGGAGGCTTGTGAAAGTCTTGACAGTCGCCTTGGGCGGGGAGATAGTGGCTTCGACTTGCTACGGGGTGTCACAACCATTAGCACAAGTTAGCGTTCAGTTAGTTGACTTGCTGGGCGGATGAGAGCAATACCAGTTGAATTCGATGACCCAGTAGCTACACGACACCAGCACCATGGCGACCAAGACGCCAGCTCCGAGTGTAGCAGCCACTTGCACCTTCTCGAAGTCTTGAAAGACTTGGCCGTCGAAACTGGAGACGTCCTTCGAGGTGACGCCAATGAACGCCCACGTCACCACCAGCGCCAGAACAGGATCGCGACCATGTGAAAGTCCCGACAACGCCACCACTAGTAGAACTGCTAGCAACGTCAAATATGTCGACGATTGCAGAAACCCGCCGTCCTGGATCTGCAGCGTCATCGTCCAGCTCACAACCGCCTCCACTGTGATCCACGCGAAGTACAGGCGAACGCACAGCTCACTGCATAGATACTCGTGCCACAACACCGTCTGGACGTTGCGCTCGTAGCTGGCGAAGACGTACAGCGGAAGTAGAGTCAGCCACAGCAGCGAAACCAGTCCACTAGCGACCGGCACGTTCCCACTGGCCAGAGCGATGCACCACGAGCCGTTGGCCAGGCACGAGGCGGCGAAGCACAGCCGCAGTGCGTTGGGTTTAGCCGCCGAGTCGTAGAGCGACAGCCCGGCGTACGAGACATCGGTGATGAGAAGAATCATGCAGAGCAGGTAGATGGCGTTCCAGATGGAGAAGGCGTAGGCTGCGGGGGTCAACAGCGTGTCGATCTGCGCGCGCACGTCGCTGGCGTCTCCCACCGCCAGGGCGATGCACGTCAGCAGCATCTGCAGCCCGAAGAATGCGGCGTTCACCCACGGGAGCCTCGCTGTCTCCTGTAGCGTTGCGCGCAATGTAGCCATCCGCCTTTCTCCTTCTGTGCTCTCCGCTTCTTTTTCGATAGTGAAGCCGATGAGGCTGCTTGAAGTTTTCGCTGCTTCGTGCATCTAAAGTATCTGATTGGGGAGGGGCAAGTCATGTATTGGCAAAATTATGCTACGCGCGGTGTGTGAGTTCATGACAGCCTGGGAGAGATCAGTTACGCGTGAGAAGTGCCGTAGCCGATGGGCTTGTCGCCATAGAGTGGAGCGCCAGACTGCAGCGGCTGGAAGTGTCTGTGAAGAGAAGCAAAAGTTAGTGAGCAATCTTCTCTAGTATCTGAATACCATTGAAGCCCCAGAGCAATTCTCACCGTTTCGGGGTCAGCAGCTTGTGCGCGATGGCGATAACAATAAAGGCAGCAACGATCGCCGCACTCTGCGTGGCGCAGGCGCGGATGTTCATCGCAATGAGCTCGACGCGGGCCTCCAGCGTAGTGCTCTTTACAGCGAGACCGACCAGTGCCCAGATAGCCACAATACCGAAGGCAACATCGCCCTCGTAGATGACAGCGGACAGCGTCACCACCGCTAACACGGACAGCAGCGCCACGTAGGACGAGAGCGACAGGTAGTCGCCTGTGACGTACTGAGCCGTGACGGCGAAGCTGATAAGCGTGGCGGCACAGGACCAGGCGAAGTAGACAGTGAGGCCCAGCTCACTGAACACGAAGCGCTTGAGGTCAAAACCAGTGTCGCGGCGCTCGGTCACGATGTGCGCGTAAAGCGCGAAGAGGGAGAGCCACAGGATGACGAGCGTGGCGGTGGCCACGTTCACGTACTCGTTGGTGAAGAAGACGATCCACGCCATGTTCATGAGGCACGAGACGGCGAAGAACGTGCGCAGCACATTAGCGTTGGGCGCGCTTGTGAAGAAGGAGAGGGAGGGCCAGAAGCAGTCCACAACGACGGTCGCGGCCAGGAAGGTGTAGATGAACCCCCAGATGCTGAAGGCGTAGGGCGCCGGGGTGATGAGCGTCTCGTAGCGGCGCGACATGGGCCCGATACTGCGCGACGAGTGTCCATTCACGACGAGCTGCAGCACGTACAGTGCCAGGTTCGTCCAGGAGAGCAACGCCGCCATGCTTGTTGGTCTTGTAGCTTTTTTTTCGAGAATGACTGTCACTTTGATTTGGAGCTGGGTGCGTTGATAAATCGTAGCGATTTGAGGCTAAAAGGCAAGAGTCCACTCAAGATTAGCAGGTCAATCGCTCCGCTTCAACGTCGCTCCTCCTTCACTCCTCCCTTCTGCTGTCTCTGTCTGCTGTCAGCGTCGTCTGCTGTCCTCTGTCTGCTACCGTCGTCCTCCTCCTGCTGGCGCCGAAGCCGTACAGTCCACCGAGGATTGCATCCTCTTACTGGTGTTTGATTGCAAGGGCTTTTTGTGGCCGGCTAAAGAAATCCTCCTCCCAAGCGCAAGAAGACCGGTGAGGAGAAGGCGTTCCTTAAAAATCGGGTCCAACGAAGCGTGGTCTGCAAGCTGTCTCGTATCTGCAAACACGAGCCGATTGTAGACGAGATTCAGCGCTCGGCGAAAGAGCTCAAGCAGTGTCAGCTGGAAGCCTGGCATCTCGCGAACGTCCACGTGCTGCGTTGTCTGAAAGAGAATCTACCACTGCCCAGTTTTGACAAGACATTCTTCAATCGATGCTGCGCGGGCGTAATGAAGGAAGCCGAAGACGAAAATCGTAAGATGCAAGAATCAAAGAAAACAACTAAACCGCGGAAGCGACAGAAAACCAAGGCGACGCAATCGGTACATGATACTAGAAAGAACGGGGAAGAAGAAAACAATCATGACGATACTCAACGGAAGAAAGTCAAAGCACAGCCGAAGGATGAAGAACTGATCAAGACATCTCGTTTGTTTTGGGAGAAGCGTGCAAGTAATCCAGCATACGAACCACCATCACTAGAGTTCAGCGTTTATATTCGTGGAGAGATTGCAAGAATGTTGATGGAGAACTCCCACAACATGATCGCTCTCCAGTTTCGTCGACGACTGTACCAGTACATCCGTTTCCGGTACGCGAAGAAAGGTGAACTTCAACTGGATGCGAAGGACACGAGAAGACTTATCGAGAGTTGCTTTAGAGTGAGGGAAGTTCCTGCTCAGCCAAAGCAGCCAGAGAAAACCGAAGGGGGCGAACCGACATCAATCAAGCCAAAGAAGTCTTCAAAATCCAAGAAGCCCAAGATGGTAAAAGTTTGGGTGATACCGAAGATCCAGTCGAGCGCGAGTTGCGTGAGTGGTTGGTCAAAGTTCCTTGGGATTGGAACATTCGGAAGAACTTAGGACACTTTGTCCGCAAACTCTACGATATGTTGACATGGATGGAGAAGTTTGTGAAAGAGCACCCGAAAACAAAGGGAACGCGGCTGTACTCCTTGTTGCCATACTCCACTTCATATGCAAACTGCTACATCATGGTCAATGGGACCACTCTCCGCGGTATCTGTACACGGATTTTCAAGCGTACCGGATGGAAATTGGACTGGATTCCACTTGCGCCACGAGGCGGACTAGTTCTTACGTCGTTTTTTCAACAAAATCGTTCCAGCCTGCTGAGAGAGATATTCAATGTGGCGCAGTTCGAGACGAGAGTGCCTGACTGTTCGGTAACGAGGGTAGAGTTTGACGCCATGGATCACGAGACGAAGAAGACGTATGCTAGTCGATACTTCGCTGACCAGGTCAGTACGAATGGCTATGGGGCCAGTGTTCTGCTCACGCATCCGAAAGACGTGAACGAGTTTCCTGAAGAATCAAATGACAAAGTACTTATGGACAGTCGGGATCCGTTTGAGAAAGCACGCAAATGTCTTCCGACTGGCTACTCACCTGACGTGATGATAGGCATCGATCCCGGGATGCGGACGCTATGTACTGCAGTCAGTGTTGGTCGCTTGCCTCGACGGCGTGCTCGGAGAAAGTGGCTGAAGGAGCGCAGGAGGAGAAAGCGGAAGCGTCTCAATCGCCAGTATCGCCGTGGTCAGAAGATCACCGAAATCAGTACTGGCGAGTACAGGCACATGTCGAAGATGAACCACTTTCGAGCCTGGAACGAGAGATTGAAGAAGCGAGAGCCGTGGTACGCAAGTGTCGTTCATGCGATGCCGTCATTCAAGACCGCGAGCTACGAGCAGTACGTGAACGGACTCTCGTTCTTCTGGATGCATCTTCGGTTCTTGTTGGCTTTTTATGCTGAGAATCCGTTCCTGAAGTGGCGCTTTACACAAGATCGACTGAAGGCGAAGGCGTTGGATGCATTAGCCAAACGTATCGTGCCGAAACCGGGTCCGCAGGTTTGCATTGGATACGGAGACTGGAGTCGCCGAGACGGTATCAAGGGTCACGCCATGGGACCTGTGAAAGGGTTTGTCAAAGCGTTGAAGAAGAGGGCTACAGTGCTCCCGATGGACGAATTCCGTACGAGCAAGCTCTGCTCTTGCTGCCACAAATGCCTTAAGCAGACCCCTTTGTTTACGAAAGTCCGACAAGAGAAGGATGAAGGAAAGAAGAAGATCGTCAAGAAACCAGTCAAGTTGTCGGAAAAGAATTGAAGAAGAAGGCGAAGAAAGAGGCCAAAGAGAAGAAAGAGATGGAGCGATTCAAGAACCCAAAGCTCAAGGACTTCAAGATCGTCCTAAAGAGTAATCGGAACGTCTTGCGCTGTGAAAACAGTCGATGCGAGGCCAATTTCTGGAACCGGGACGTCAACGCTGCGCGCAACATGCTGGAACTGATGAAGGGGTACTTTCAGAACCTGGGACGGATGACCGCGTTCGTGCGAGGCGGGTAGCGACATTAAAAAAATGGAGGATGGAGAGGGTCTGAGGTACTTCAGCAGCTGGATGAACCTCAGGTAGCTTGATCGGCGAACCATAGCCAGACCTCACTGCAAAAAATGCATATATTAGAAGAGAGTTGGGGAGAGTTTGTCTCCTCACTCGGTAGGCACAGGAAAAATGTAGACATTTTCAGTGCCCTCAGTAATAGCAGGTCAATTCAATTGAAGACGAACTTTCGCTCGAAGTCGAAGTTGTTTCCAGGTGCTAAAGCAGTACTCTTGTATGAAGCTTTCAACGTGCCACGTTGAACGCATTTGGCGAAGCGGGCGCGGTCCAGCATCTTGATCCGGTCGCTTCCTGTTGATGCCATGAATGCAGGCGCTGGCGTGTCATCACTATGAGGGATTTGGGCGGGAGTGTGTGGAGAAAACACGAGCGTTGTTGTAGACGACACTTAAGCTTACCATATATTCGCTTGCTTTTCTTTTGTTTTCCACGTCCGTCTCGACAACTACAATACGTTAGCTAACTTACTGATCTAATAAAGTATCTGAGTGCACTCGGCCCGAAGCCGTCCCGCGAATTCTCGTGTAATAATGACACGATGGCGGGCGGCCTGATGACGGCGAGTCTCGCGCTCGGTGGCCGATGTCGAAGGCCATGAGGCTGCAGAAGATGGCGAGCTCCTCAGAGCCCAGAGCCAGCGGAGCCTCGTCCAGGCTCGTGGGTAACAATAGCTCCGGATCGAGCTCGTTCTCCGTCTTGGGCTCTGCCTTGACGAAGATACTGCTGGTCACCTCCTCGACGGTGCGCGGGGAACAGTCCTCCAGGTCGAGACTGCGATTGTCGTCCTCAGAGGTGACGGAGGAGGCCGATGACATTGATCCACAGGACGAGGACGCCTTCCCCGACAGTTTGGAGCGCTGCAGGCGCTTCTTGCGGTCCAGCTTCTTCTGGTTCAGATTGGCGCGTTCGCGATGGAACTCGCACAACTTGTGCAGCTTCCCGTTGCGCTTGAAGGCCTGCAGGTTCTGGCATTTGCCGGTCCGGTAGCCGCAGCGAGCAGGTGCGGCAGCAGTAACGACATGGCGGACCGTGGTGACGATGGGCTTGGTGGTCGTCTTCGAGGCTTTCGGCGACTTGGTCGACGCATGTTTACCGAGTGCATTGGCCCGGTTCGCCGTTGGCTTTCTGCTGTTGCGAGCGGCACGAGGCTTGCGGAGCATGGTGTTGCCGGCGGCCCCGTGTGAGGCTGGGCCGAACAGCATCCCCAGCTCTTCCTCCGACAGCGACACAGTGTCCAACATCGCCCTGATAGCACGATCTGCTGCGTCGAACGCAAAATCCTAAATGGGGCCTCCTCTATTGAAGCGCAGGCAGCTGGCGGCTGGTGACAGCGGGTGGCAACAGACAGGACCTTGCGATCATAGACTGACCAGCTTCGTCATGAGGCTTTGAGTGCTGCCCAGCGACGTCAGTGCCTCCAGCCTGGGGTCCAGCGCATTCGCGATTCACTGTGGGACGATGGGCTTCGCGGGAATCAAGCTTGCTCACTTGAAAGGTGAGCGACCAAAGCGCCAAATGGACCTGGACGACGCCGACCAAACGTTTGACGCAACATTGCGCGGAAATCCTGCGGAAGTCCATGAACTCGGCCGTGCGAGGTTGGACGATGGAAAGCTCCCCCCTTCGCAGCTCGATGGATCAACCTGGGACGTGCGTAGTGAAGCGCAGGTGTCCTCCTGAATATCAACGCGTAACGTTGATACAGTGGACGTAAGGGTGCTGTAGTCGCGAGACCCAAATGCCTGGAGTTTCCTGCGGTACAGTCGGCGTAATGCGCTAGGTCTACTCTCACAAGCAACTCCGGTGTGAAATGGTCAATTACAGGTCTACCCAAGAGCCACAAACTGAAGCAAGCTTGGCACTCACACCGTGCATGGGCGCACGCTGGAAGAACAACACACGTCGACCAACGATGCCCGCGTCGCAGCACTGGCGATCGCGTTCGAGCTGCGACCGGGGTGTCGTCCTGGATTTATCGCTCCGGCGCTCATCTTCATGGCAAACGCTTCGACTGCAAATTCAACTGCATCGCATTCAAGCTCTTAGTGTACGGCGGTTGCAAGTGTGTGTGCGAGCCACTTCTTTTGAGTCGATTGCTTACGAACCTGTCGATGATGGTGATGGCAAACACCACCGTGCTGTTCGCTAGCGGTGCTGTTCATGTACATGTACGTTCGGCGTTTACGCTTGACAAGCCTGTAACCAGGCAGCGTTGCAGGCTGTCACACTGCCACTGGCGTTGATAGCGGTGGACATTACGAGCAGTAGCGTACCAAGATCGAATCAGGGAAGGCGCACAACAACCGGCAAACGCGTACGATACCTGGTGTGTCTCGTAACGGGACTCGTTCGCGCTGTTAATGGTTGTGTCGACCATGGTCTGTCAGCATTTTTTAATGCAAGCTTCATTTATGATGAAGGTTTGGTTACATTGATACAAGGTTTATGCCGCCGGGTCTGCTGCCGCTGGAGTCCCTATCCGTGAATCGGAAACATCGCCAACAGGTTGGATCAGCCCATTCCCACAGTGTGGACAGCTCTCGTCTTCATCGTCAAAAGCCGTCAAGTATTTGCGGAAGGGCTTGCGGCACTGCTTGCAAACGAATGCCATTTCTGCTGCCACTTGCTGTCGGTGGTCGCTCAACTCGAAGTGGCACTCGCTACAGTCAAACCATCGGTTGCAGCATGGAGCTCGGAAAGATACCTGCACTTCAACATGTGCCAATGAAAACGGAGAAGTTCCAGCACTGCTTAGACAAGATCCTCCTACCTGGGCATTGGGAAGGTGCTTACACATTGTGAAAGTGATGCTATTTCCCACTTTGGCTTTTTTGGGTATTCTGGAATCGAGCCGAAGAATGCTATTCCGAGCGTATCCACGAATGGACATGGGATGTTGCTGTTCATGCAATCTGGGCACCGAATCGGTCAGAGTGCATTCATAGCCTAACTTGCAGCGAATCTTCATTATGGCGTCGGCATTGATGGCGTTTGTGCAGGGACTTGGGGCCGAAAAGCAGGAAAGTGACTCTCCTGCTCCTCAGAAGGAGACGGAGGAAACCCCCGATGAAATTGACGACGCAGATGAAGATATGTTTGAAAGCGATGATGAAAACACGCCGCCAAAGACGACTCCAACACTGCTCGAAGTCGCCAAGAAGGAAGCCTTTTCTTCGTTGATGGAAGTCGCCAAAAGTATTGAAGTCATACCTGTACAAGTGAAGGAGGACCGACCAAAGCCGACACTTACCGCTCTAGCAGCAGAAATAAACCAAGAGGAGGACGAACGCGAATCGAGTAAGGCCCAAACAGACAAAGTGCAACGTGCTCTCGATGAAGTGAGTTCGGAGGTTAGAGTCGAGCGAGCAACACAGCGCAATGAGCAGGTCATAACGGGATTGAAATCTGCGGTATCGGAGCAGCAGCAACAGTACGAGGAAGAAGAGTTTGAAGATGATGCTGCGAGTGTCCGTGAAGCTGCAGAAACGCTTGCTGCTAGTGTTACAAAAGCGAAGTCGGTCGGTCACCGGTCACCGGTCAAGCGAGGTCGTTCAAAACCTTTGAAAGGTGCCACAACCAGTCAGTCCATGAGCAAACTCGAGCTGCAACGCACGATGCAGGACAAACTCAGCGCCTTTCAGTTCCAGCAGCTTTCACTAACCCAGCGACGCCTCTTTCTCGCTTCGGTAGCTCAAGGGGGAGGTACAAGCAGTGCCAAGCCAAAGAAGAAAGTCGCCAACAGAGAAGCGCTGAACGAATTGGCTAAGGACAAATTCACACGAGCGCGGCAGGCACGAAAACCTCGGCAAGAATTCGCGCGTCTAGATGACAACCGCCACTGCCGATTCACCCCACGCCTACGCAATAGTGGCAGCAACAAGAAGCCCTCGAACAATGACTCCGATGAAGAAGAAGGCCCAGGAGGCAGCAGAGGAGCTGTTCTTCGACGGAACGAAGACTTTATGCGGCGCATGGAGGCAGCGGAGAGAGCTCGTCGTGAGCTGCTCCGTCGAACACGCGAGGAAGCGATTTATCTTGCACGTGTGGACAAGAAGGAGTGTCCTAACTGTGGCAATCCCCAGTCGTACTCGGAGCTTACGCAGAAGCGCAAGAAGTGTCCGAACTGCGGTGTCACGTACAAGAGCCGTATCGCCTGGGTGCGTTCTTTGAAACCCGAGTAGTTTTATTTTATCCTCAGTACGTCTTACTCTTTTCTTGTTAATTGTAGAGCAATGTTGCGAAGGAATTCCTGACCCGCATGGAGGAATTTCAGCAGCAATGCAAGGAGAGACAGCGGGAGAAACAGGAGGAGTACGAGCGTCGTGAAGCGATGGCTTGTAAGCCTATAGAGGATGAGGAAGACACAAAGAAGACATGGGAAGAAGTTAGGGATGAATTTCTTGGGCGTTTGCAGTTGGATCTCGAGTATCGGAAACTGTCTCGGGCCGTCATTTGGGAGGAGATCCAGCGCGAATGCAGCTTCTCGCCGTCCATTACACGCAGAGCACAACAGGTAGCAATGTGCGCTTTGGTATACTTTAGGTACAACGATATCTGACAGAACGGTGTGAACTTGATACAGTTGGATCTCGGCGACTTTGACGAACGACTCCGTCGAGACCTGGACGAGCGCCGACTTCGACATGGACAATTTGCAGCGCGAGCGGGTGCTGCTGCAGCGAGAGAGCGAGCGTTTGAGAAACGTAATGCGACCGGCAAACCCAAAACCCACTTCACTCCGTCCTCGCCATTCCTAGAGCGACTGCGTCAGGACCTGGCAAAGCGTCGAGAGCGTGAAAGTCAACATCGGTATCGGTAGATTGAAGCCATGTATCAAAAAATTACACAAATGTGTAATTGCTTTTGTGCATTCTCAAATATTACAAAATCATGGCAGGAGGTCGAAATGGAGGACGGCACTCCACGCCTTCCTCTGCTCGCCACGCACCGCCACTGCCCTTCGATCGCAAGCAGAATGAACCTGTACGTGTGTATCCTCCCGAGCCTGGCCGTGGCGGGCCCCTCGGAGCTTTGCAGACGATGCAACACAAGAATGTGGCGGTAGTGGGGATCCTCAGCACAAGTTCCTCGTCCTCCTCGCGCGCTTTTGCTTTCACCAATCGCCTCATCGGTCGCAACGTTTTCCGAGACGATGAGATGCAGAACGCCACTTCGGTGAAGGACGACAGACTGCCTGCCAGTATCCATCTCTTCTATGACGACGTCGCTAGATGCATCTATCTGCTGGGCATTGCTGGGCCCGATAGTCGTTGCTACTCTTCACCCGCAACAGCCAAAACTGGAGGACCCAACAAGAGCAAACCGCAGGGAAGGCAACAAGTGATAGCTATGGATGATGCTGAAGAGCAGAAGATGAAGAGTGAACCGCAACGATTTCGTAACGAGCTTGACACTTTTGAGCACGAGAAGCTCAAAATGCAAGTGCTGCTCTACTCCAGTTGCAACACGCTGATAGTGATGAAGGAGGGTGCGCGAGTGACGACAAATGTACTACAAGAGGTCCGCACATTAGCAGCGGAGAAGGCAAAGCTGCAGGGTTTTGTGTCAGCCTCGACGAAGCACTCCAAACGGGATAACAGCAGCACAAAGGGCTCGTCATCTTCGCCTAATGGGGGAGGGAACGCTTTTGCTCCCGGACGCTGTGTGCCGTTAGTCGTGTACGTTGTTCCCGCCCCTGATGAGATCCTTCATGTATCACTGAAGACGCAGGGCTCAGGGCCTTCGCGTTCAGCAACAGTAACGTACTGCAAGTCGCTAGAGGCGCGGTTGACGACCCTGTTCCGATCTTTGCGAGGCAGCACCGTTGGCTCTCTCCGCATGCGTGATGCACTAAGTGCCGCCAACCTAAGCAAGGAGCGAAGAGTATTCAATCTGGACCCTGCACACAGTGTGGTGGTGATCTCTAAACGTACAGCCACAGCGGACGGACGGGCAGAGGTGCGGCTCGACGATCTTCTGGACGCACTGGACTCGGACGTTGGCGTTGACGACATCCTGAACGATGTCTCGTTACTGCAGCCTCTGGAAGACGACGAAATGGGCTTCCAGCGACTGAACCAATACGTGCAGAAATACATCGACCTGCTTTTCTCGTTCGTACCAAGCGGTAGCAAGGATGGCGGACGTACTGAGCTATTGAGTCCGCAGCAGTGGCTAAAGGCTTTTCACGGACTGGTCAAAAGCTACAGTCGCCTGGATTCCAAGCGAAATCAAGAGGTGACAACACGTGAGGCTCCGGACAATGGTGGTGCACCGGCTCCTTTGGCATACCAGTTGGATCCGATGGAGCTGGCAGGGTAGGCTACACTTTTCCAAGTAGATTTTCGGTGCACGCTGTACCAAAATTCGACCAAACACGTCACAATTTTTTGCAGAAATATGTGGACCAGTCGTCCATAGTAAAACCAAGTTTAGCATCGTCCAGATGGCACTTTGGGCATCACCCTGAGTCTCCTTCTCATTCAACCGGAAGAAGAACCGGGAGAAGACACAGGCGTCTGGTCACGCCATTATCGAGATCCATCAGTTCCAAGTCCACTCTCAAGCCTCACCATGTTCCTTCGGTCGCTTTACGGCTCACGCATGCCCCAAGCGCTCCACGTACGCGGCCAAAGCTTCCCAGCCATCCAGCTAACAATGTAGCAATACTAATATCGTTTGCTGCAGCCTCGTGTGGACCCGCAGGCCTCTAGCTACTGGGAAGAAGACACTGCCAGCTCTAGGGAGATCGCACGCGCCATGGAGGAGACAGATTCGTCTGATGAGCCTGAGGACGAAGGCAAGAAGAAGAACAGCGCATTGGTAGCCGCTCTGGCCGGAGACGAGCACGCGAATCGCCGCCTCTCGATTCCCACGCTGTCGTCACAGTTGGCGGCACTTCTGGGCCCCGACGGCATGGCTCTAGAAGATGCGGATGGTCTCAGGGTGGAGGACATGGGCTCTTCTCCTGTCAACGCGCAGTTGTCCCCCGCTGGACTCATTTCCATTGCTGCTGCGGATATCGACGAGGCTAGTAACTCGCAAAACGTGCCACCGGTCAATGGAGAGCTGGACTTGGCTTTCATTCAATCGCTGCGTCAAGCATCATCAACGGACGCGGAGGCGGGACCACGCAGTCCGTTGCAGTAAGTTGTTACTACAGTTGAGTTGGTGCGCTAAGACATGAGACTTACTGTTGGATATTTTACAACTTTTGCAGTGTGGTGAATACAGCTCTCAATCAACTACTGGGATCTCTTCCAGCTTCGAGAGATTCGCTGTCCGAGGAGTCTGTCGTGGGAGCTGTGGAGAGTGAGAACAAGCTCTTCTCACTGGTTCGTCGCCATCTCAAGATGCTTGGATCTACGTCGTCAGCCCTCGTGGACGAGGCTGAAAACAATGCGGCTGAAGGTCAAAGCAAGCTGCGTTTCCTTTCGCTGCTTCGCCGCATCAACGAGCTCCGCTCGCAGCAAGTCGATGTACGTTGTTCATATTTTTTCCTCTTTTTGTGTGTCAATACTAAAGTGTTTTCTGATGACGCAGAGCGAGAGCTGGGATGGTCTGCCGTACCCACAGATTATTGCGCTTCCAACGTTCAAGTATCAAGTCCGTGAACTCGATGTCGAGGAGAACCAGACGGAGGAGGGCGGCGAGGTTAATAACACAGTTTGCGCGGTGTGCTGTGACGAGTTCGAAGCGGAGGAAGAGGTGCGCGCGCTCCCATGCCTGCACTTCTACCACCGTGAGTGCATCGACCAATGGCTCATGTACCACCGCCAGTGCCCGATCTGCAAGCACGTCGTTGCCGTCTATTAGGTGAATTATCCTCCTCGATCTCTTGGGTTTCACTTGCAAAAGCTCGCCATCACTCGTGATAAATGTATAACAGAAAACAGTTTACATGATAATGCATATGCATGTATTCATTCACGGCCTTATGTCTCCTCTGCTTCTTCTTCCTTTAGCCTCGTCCCTACGCTCCTCCATGTAACTCGAGCTTAGTGATCCAAGATACGAAGGTTCCCCGTCACCACCTTGTTTTCTAACACAGTTCCCTCGGGCAGATCAATATGAGCACCTTCGTTTGCAACAAGAATCACCGTTCCCTATTGAATTCACAACGAAGCACACACGATGGTGAGTCTCGAGCAAAGCTAAACTAGTCCGCAGCATGAAAAGTGTTACCTTAAGTGTGATGTTGGAACCGAACTTGACGTCGCCGGCGACCGTGAGGTGGTCTAGCTCCGTGATGTTAGGGATACCACGTTCGAAACGCGCGAGATACTCTTTGGCACTCTGAAACTCTAGTCCGAGCTTCACAATGGGGATCGTGGGAGTAGTTCGTGCCGGATTCATGATGAGACTACCGTGCTTGATCTGGTACAGGTTCGACTGAACAAGGAACAGATCCGACGAGGACTTCACAGGCAGGAAGCGCGAGCGTGGCACCTTAAGCCCGATGAAGTTCTTGAAAAGGTGGATCGCTTCACCTGCTGCGGTCTCCAACTGCACGACCTTGTGGTTCTTCACGGTGCGGAACGTGACAAGCGGCTCAATATCAATAAGATCTTGAGCCACCAGCCTTTGGATTGCACGCAAATTCACCCATAAGTTGTTCGTATTGAACGTCTCGAACTTGTTGATGGCACGGAAATCGTCCATGTGGTTTGGCGGGACTTGGCTAGCTTCCAGAAGATGTGGTTTGTCCTTGTAGCTGACAAGCGTGCCGCCCTGAACATCCGCCCGGGTCTTCTCGGTTACCTCCATGACAAACTCAGAGTCTTCGTTGATCATGTGGTAGAGCATATCCAGGTTCACTGTGGCTCCTAGGTTATCCACATTCGAAATGAAAATGTACTCCTTGCCCTGGTTGATCAAATTCTCCAGCAAACCCGACTCAAAAAGAGCGTTGTAGACGTCGCCGTGTCCTGGGGGAAACCACTTATCGCGCGTTGAGCGATCATACTTAGTGTTAGGCAGCGGCAGCATCGTTTCTTTCACGATGAACGGATAGCAGCTCTGGTTGAACGTGTGGATGCTCAGATTGTGCATGCGATACTTGCGGATAATGCGCACGGTCTCTTCGTGTGTGTTGAACGAGTTCATGAGCACAAGCGGCACGTCCACGCCATACACGCTGTTGAGATACTGCATCAACGGATCAAGTATCAGTCAATTAGCAACTCCCGGCATCATCTAACGAGGAAGAGGCACGCGTACCTCCACTTGGCGCACGGTGAGGTCGAGGAAGGACAGGTCCTGTCGGACTTCGATGGCGCTCTTAGGGCCTTCGCAGCCCAGAGTCGTCCCCAAACCGCCATTGAGCTTCAAGATGACCTACACAAATACCAAATCAGTGTGCGATTACTCCAAATTGCGTATCCCCGCAACGGAAGACACATAATCATTGCAGTACCAGCTTGTCGAGCAGTTCGTGGCGCAAGTTCATATCGTTGGGGCAGCTCTCCACCGACGCATTGTTCGTCAGCATGCCGTTTGTCGGTGGTTTCACTGAGTTCCTGCAGCAATGGTACGGTATCATTAGCAGCGCTCAAAAAGTCAGAGGGAGGGAGAGTGTATCAACTGCAGCATACCAGTCGATGGAGGCCTTCTTGACCTTGGAATACTTGCGGAAGAGCTTGAGGAAGTTTTTCCGCTGACGATTTCCCATAAGTTCCTGCGACGCCAGCGCCTGCACAGCGAGAAGAGGAAGACGAGAGGTCAGTACATCTCGGAATTCACTTGTTGCACGGTGGACGTACCTCGGCCATTTGGTCGTCCACGGAGAACCGCGCCGGCATGTGCGTCTTGTAGTGCATGGCGGGGTCTCGTCACGTCGCTTGTCGGAACGGGGAATGAGCTGCTGTAGCGCTGGGAACGAGCTCGGAAAGCACTGCGTTGAGGAGATAGATTGAACCTGGTTTTGATCGGCTGCGGCGTGTCGTATGCAACGTGGACCCACAGTGTGCCTCATAGTCTGGAGCGGCCCACATTGTGTTGCCACATCATAATCAGGCAGCCTGATTCAGGCCAACTCAGAAAATCGAAGCTTTTGGCTTATGGATCGCCACTCATCAGCACCTGGATGAGTGTCACAAACGTAGTGGCGCCATGACAACGCGTGACCGATACGGCTCAAACACGAACACCACGCGCATGGGGGAGGCGAGACCGCTGCTTGCGCACTCCGCCGGCTCGTCGGTAGGGTCGGCCACCAGCTCCAGGCGTGTGCAAATCAACCGTTGGCAAAGCCTCAACGCGCCGCAGTACTATGAGACCATCTACAATACTTGTACGTGTTTTATTTAGATTTCTCCTGCCTCTATAACGAATACTAATGCGTTTTTTTCGGTTTGCTAGTGTTGAATTATGCGCCAGCCAGCGTCGTGGCGTTCGGAGGATTATCACTTCTTATCGGCGTCTTCGTGCTGATCCACACACAGCACCTCGTGGCCACGGCGGATCTTCCACGCAGTTCTCTGGGAACAACTAGCCCCATTGTGCGACCTGTGGCGCCTCAGTTTTACGCAGACGCGAGCAACTGCTCCGAGCTGTGGATCGAGCAACGAATTGACCACTTTTCATGGCTTGGAGCGGAAGCAGTGGGACCTATCGAAACGAACGCCGAATTAAGTGGCCTGCCAGCTATCTACAAGCAGCGATACCTGCTGAACACGCAGTTTTGGGACCCAACGGACAAGAAGGCGCCTGTGTTCTTCTACACCGGTAACGAGGGTGACGTTACGCTGTATGCCAACCACACAGGACTCGTCTGGGAAAACGCGCAGGCTTTCAAGGCTCTCATCGTTTTTGCCGAACACCGCTATTACGGCAAGAGCTTTCCGTTCGGCGACAAGTACATGGATCACTTGGACTACCTTTCTCATGATCAGGCCCTCGCAGACTACACAGAGCTTATTTATCATCTGCAGAAGAAGTACGACGCCTTCAACCACCCTATCATTGCGTTCGGAGGAAGCTATGGCGGCATGCTATCAGCTTGGTTTCGCATGAAGTACCCAAACATTATTGCGGGTGCTATCGCTGCGTCTGCGCCAATATACGGCTTTGGAGGGTTTTCACACTTTGACGGCCAAAAGTACTGGCAAGTGGTGACCCGCGACGCATCCCCTGCTGCAGGATCAGCGAAGAACTGCGTGCCGAACGCCCAGAAATCATGGGCGCAGATCTTTGAGCTCTCAAAGACGGATATTGGCCGCGCGACGTTGTCTTCACTGTTCAGGTTATGCGAACCCTTGACAAAAGAGGAGCAGGGCGAGGATCTGGCGATGTCGGTTTTGTTTGCCTTCGACACCTTGGCGATGGGAAACTTTCCATACCCGTCTAGTTACCTCACAGGCGGTGCTGTGGACCTCCCAGCGTGGCCTGTTCGCGAGGCCTGCTCGTATTTGGCCGGCAATTTCCCGACGTCATCGTTGAGATTGGGAACTGCGAATACAACACTGTTGGAGGCGCTTCGCGACGCTGCCAACGTGTTCCATAACGCGACCAAAGACTTGACGTGTTTCAAAATCCCGAGTCTATGGGACTACGACGGCATCTGGGACTACCAGTACTGCACGGAGATGTTGCCGCAGGAGACATACTTTAGCACAAATGGTGAGACTGACATGTTCTGGCCACGCAACACTACGTTCGATGAGATTCGTGCACACTGCCAACGTAATTGGCACACAACACCCGACCCGGATGGTATCCGCGTGAGCTACGGTGACGAAATGCTTCGGTCAGCATCCAATATCGTCTTTAGTAACGGCCTGCTGGATCCGTGGAGCAGTGCCGGCGTACTACATGCCCCAAAGGATGCCAAGGTGACGATCGTGGAAATCGCTGAAGGCGCACACCACTTGGACCTGTTCTTCAGCCACCCGAAAGACCCGCCCTCTGTCATTGCCGCGCGTAATACTGAGATCAAGATGATTCACAAGTGGATCGACGAGTTCGTAGCGTACAAGTAAGTTGAAGCTGTTGCAGTCTGCGCTTGCATCCGCGCTAGGAATTAAGCTTCTGTAGTGCAAAATAATTTACATGATGCTAAAATTGATGATAAACCTCTATTTCAATCCTATTCGTTGAAAAGCCTGTGCTCATCATATCCTGCTTTCGCCTGCCACGCGGTCAATTTTGAAGCAGGAGAGGACTGACGATCATGACGCTCTCGACTCGGTTGCTAGCCGCGTGCGGCGCCGCGCTGCTTCTAGTGTCGGTTCCGGTGCCAGTGGACGCTGCCCTCAACGTGAACATGAAGCTGGCCTCTTCGCGTGTGGCGCTATCGGCTGATGCGCTGGAACTGGCTGTCGTGGTGACGCCCAAGCAGCCCAAGCTCAAGCAGATCTCGCTCGAAACGCTCGTGGACACGTCTGGCGCCACTGTGCTTTCTGACCTTGTGCGTTGCCTGAATCTTAAGGAGTGCGTGGTAGTGTGTAGTATTGACTGGTTTTTTTTTTTGTGTGCATGGGTTGCAGAAGCTCAAGGGCGACGGCAGCAAGTTCGTGACCAAGCTAAAGGGAGATAACACGCTGCAGGCTGGTATGTACAAGCTCAAGGTTTCTGCAGTAGACGAGGAGAGCAAGGGCAGCGCCTACGAGGTGCTGCAGCTCAAGGTAACGACGCCTGTGGAGGCTGCGGGTGTCGTGGCCAACGGCAAAAAGCTTAAGGTGGGCGATAAGCTCACGGGCCAAAACTTCAACGCCGCTGCAGAGGACACGCTCAAGCTTGAGGTAAATCTGCAGCAAGTGCACGACAAGACGCCCGTGGTGGCGCACCAAGCCTTCCTGCGATTCACACATGCGACAGAGAAGACAGAGACATACTTTGTGCTCACGGCAAACGCTGGTTTGACGCACAGCACGACACTGCAGTTCGCTGCTCTCAGCAAGAAGTTCGGGTATAACTCTGGCAAGCACCACGTGGAGCTCATTCTAGGTGCGTCCACGTTCGAGAAGGCTATTGTGTGGGACCTGGGCAATGTGGAGCTACAGCTTGGCGCAGCCCCCCCTGAGACGCCCTCGCCACTCTACAAGAAGCCGCTGCTGTATGAAAGCGATACGACGCTGAAGGCATTGCCTGAAATCAAGCACGTCATGCGTGAGCAGGACCCGCGGCCGCCTGTGGTTGTGTCGCTGGCCTTCATGGGGGCTGTGCTGATCCCGTTGCTTTTCTTCTTGCTGTTTGTGGCACGCCTGGGACTCAACACGAAGCGTCTGTTTGAGGGCTCTGTGTTCGTGTTTGGCTGCGTGTTCTTGGCCTCCCTGGGTGGCATCTTGGCCCTTTTCGGGCTGTACTGGCTGGAGCTGACCATGTTCCGCACCCTGGGCTACCTCAGCATTTTGGGCTCGGTGAACCTCTGGTCCGGTCACTTGACGCTCAAGCGCCTCGCCGAAAACCCTGCCATGAAGACGACCAAGGTCGAATAGGTGGAGCAGCACAGGTAGTTTCTTGAGATCCATTCATCAACGAAACAAGAGTGCGGATAAAATGAAAAGAGCCTTGTTTGTTTGCATTTTGTTTATGCTTCGTGTACGGTATGATAAAAGTTCAACAAACCCATAACTTTTTACGGAAACGTTGGAGGCCAGGAGAGGAATTTCCATAATCCAGTACTAGTGTACTGGATTCTTCACAGTACGCTCCAGAATTAAAAGTACTGTGCACAGTACATATTAAGTTCGGCAGTGCGAACTTAATATTCTGCTGGTTCTCTGTTGATGTTGCAGTTTTAGCGGGGTCAACGAAATCCAACTTGCACTTCGTGAATTTGTGTTTATTTAATAATAAGGTAAGGTATATTGTGCTACTGTGCCTCGGCCGAGGAATGAAGTGAATTTGTATTTGTTCTTGACGAGATGTATAGTGAACTACGCCTGGAAAATGTGTACATTCTGCCTGAAACCATCTACCTGTTCATCTCACCCGTTCGAGATCTCAAGCAAGTATTTACTCTCGCGAGCGCAGCTCGAGGAGGGTGGTCCAGTCTACTGCCAAGGTGGTAGTCGTGATCAATCTCAGTGTAGGTAATGTCGGATTGCTGGTCTTTCGATCAGCTTTGGTTATTAGGATTCTGTTAAGTAATTCAATATACCTCATCATCGTCAGAGATCTCAAGCAAGTAGATTTCTACGGTATCTTTCCGGGGACTGCCGACGCATATTACGCCACCGTCGCCACCCACCAGCTGGACGATCTGCACTGTCATGCTTTTCATCGCTCATGCAAGTTGGTAAGCAACTACAGTAGACGGCCGTCATGGTCAACTAGTAGTTGGCAACTACACACTGGGAATTGAGGACTGTTTAAACTACATGTACATTAATGGCATTCCGCTGGAACGCGCCAAGCTACTGTCATCATCATGCACTTCTCGCATTCGACTACGCAATTCAGTTAAATTCAAGGTGTACTAGAACGCCCGTAGCTTCCGATGACCTGCTGCCATGAACCAGGTTATCGCATATAACTTGATAACCAACATCCTTGCTTTACATACACTCATAGTGCACCCGTGGTCTCATGGTGGTTTCATGCATGTACATGGTTGCCATCGACAGCACCATCAGATGGGCTGGTTACTTTAATCTAGAAAGAAGGTGTTGGCAATCCCGAAATCTCTACAAGGATAAGGATTCCTCAGCCTCAACATGGGGTCTCCACTGGAACTGGTGGTAGACTACCACTGGTAGTCTGTCATAATTATTGCAGGCTGCGCCGTCGCGGTGATCCTCGAGCAGCGCACTCCCGTGTATTCAAGACTGCGAACTTACATTCGTACCGGTACTGCTTTTTATTTACTGCGAACCTAAGAGCATCTCCACCGGTGGTGAGTAAAACTAAAAGTAATTTACTCACAAATCTAGGCGAACGATGGTGATAGCCAGTACGCGACTCCACCAGCGCTTGTTATCGTTTGATTAAACTAAATCTTCTCCCTCTTCAAGCGCCCTGCATTTGGGCGTCGTAGGACACGGATAGCAACGTGCTGAAGCTCTTTAACCTGTACGACGTCGACAATGCAGAGGCTGCGATCGCCATATTATCCGCCTACACAGCCCATACACTGCCGGATACGCATGGGACTTCTACTGGGCGCCGCTCTAATATTGAACGTGGGGGCGAGGAGGCCCATGGCCGGCTTGTTCGTGCCTATTTTGCATCTACAGTGACCATACATTTCGAAGGCGGTTTAGGATGCGACGCCCCCTCTATCTGAAAGTTGTGCATGCCAGCAAACTTGTTGCACGCAGCCTGCAGCGATCGCCAGCGCACATCTTTTTTCTTGGCAGACGTTGTATAGAGTCATTGACGTAGCTGAAGAAGCGAAAGTTCGCTGCGCAAGATCTATATGCGTCAATGGTGTTGCGGAGGCTATGGCCGTGTACTGCGTCAGGTACATGGACGGCGTCAGGGCCGATGAGGCTGTACTATACGTAGACAGTCGCTGCGAAGGAGTCACCATGGAAGCTGCTTGGGTTGGGGAGAGGAGGGGGGGGGGTCGTGTTTGCTCAAAGCTTTACTCAAAGGCACTTTCGTGAGTATGTTTGTGGGGGAAAAACAATTGAGTAAATTTTTAACTAAATTGCTCACAAATTTACTCAACCGGTGGAGCGGCAATGAACTAAATTTTGTTCTAAATGTTGCACGTAAACCGTGAGAATTTAGTTTTACTCACCACCGGTGGAGATGCTCTAATGCACTTGTACTGTATTTGATGTGCTCAAATTGAATTAATTTTACAAAGTCGTAAAAAACAGTACACTAGTACTGGATTATGGAAATTCCTCGAGGCCAGGATTTAGACTTTTTATGTGTACGGCCTCGTTAAAACTTCTCAAATTTCTTAGTTGAAGTAGACTTTATGGCGATGTCGGCAATATTCTTCCTTCCGTCCAGAATTTCCGACTTGGAGGGAGCCAGTGGTCACGCAAGCAGGAACTAGAGGCTGCACGTCAGCAGAGAGACCCCGGCGGACATCATCCAGTAGAGACAACTATAGTAGCTTGTCTCCATGCTAACCCACTATACAGTATACACCATACATTATACAAGACGAATGCACAACCTAACGGACACTAAGACGGACACCCTTTAGTCGAGACGCTATCAATAAGCACCACAACTGCGCGGTATCTAGCCGTGATCCCCGCCACACTATGCATGCATCCTCATCACCGTACCTCAGTACTCCGTGCCTCCTGTGGCTATTAGTCTAGAGATCTGTGGTGGAGCGGGATCTGCCAAAATCTGGTGGAGGCAGGTCTCGATACCACTTGCGCCCAGACACCGACTAACGGAGTGGGTCCCCCGATGATCCGTGATCTAGCTGTGGGTAGTATTCACCTTGTGTACCCATCGATAGGCGGGTTTCGCTCTTCCAGGTGGCTTCTGAAGAGTCTTGCGGTGAGAGAAGAACGTCTTGACTTGACGCAGGGGCTTGAGGTAACGTGGAAATGCTTCACTTTACCTCGGGGTACTTGATCCGGGTCGTAGGCGAGTAGTCGAGCCTTGATCCGGTCGCCTGGTCTTGATCCAGGTCTTGTAGGAGTCCAATATCGGGGATCTTGCCCCTTCCTTTCCGTTGCTTGCCGCTTCCTTTAGCGGGGGTCTTGAGGGGTTGAGATTCGACGTGATCTTCAGACCAAGCAATCAATTCCTTCCGATCAAGGATTCGCACTTAAGGATAGGTCACTAGATAGGGAGAAGCTGGCCAATTTATTATCCAGACTTAACCACTACACTAGATCACGTATCCTTACCTTCCAGGCGCTTGTAGGGCCAATGTAGTTCCCGATTCCAGGCGTGAGCGAAGGCACTTGTGTGGTTCAGAGCAAATTCGAGTCTGTTTAGAGTTATCCCTATGTCCACTAGACCCATCATGATTCCTATCCTTCGACCACCTGACACCTGGATACGCAGCTGGCTCACGCAATCACAGGATCCTCGATCGCGATCAGCCTGCACCTCCTTGATCGCGATCAACCTGCTCCTCGATCGTGATCAGCCTGCACCTCCTCGATCGCGATCAACCTCGGCCGTCGTGCCGTGATCCTGGATCGCCACCTTGCCGTGATCCTGGATCATCATCTTGTCTTGATCTCAGATCGCGATCCTGCCTTGATACTCGATCACGGTTCAGCACCCCAATCCAGCTTGATCTCCATCGATCTTGATGTACCAGTGCTTGATCCTGTGTGATCTCCGTTGATCTCACCTGTTCAGCTCCGGAAACGTCTGGATCACAGTTGAAGTACCACGTTGATCGCTGATCAGCACTATGTGGTCTTGATTTCGGCTCAGTCATGGCTGATCATGTGGAATCACCCTTGATCCTTATTTCCTGACACTCGATCTGGCTTGATCATCGTCGATCACCACTTCATCGCTGCAGACTACACTTGGTTAGCAGAGATCACTGCTCGTGAATCCGGTTTACACTTTACGAGCATCGATCCTTGCTCTTATTGACATAACGTAAGATCACCGGTCTCCGTTCACCTTTCTCGGTCAGTCTTCGTTGATCTTCGCATCTCGCCCGCCAATGACGCTCAGCTCGAGCTGATAATCCTCGCTGATGTCCAATCCACTCGACCAGCTACCGCTTGCACCTGATCACCTTCGGTGATAATGCCTAGGTCGAAGATCATGTCCGATCGTCGTTGGTCTCCTCCTTACGACTGTCGAATCGACTGGATCCTCGACGATCTTCACTTCTGGGCCATCGTACATCCGTCTCCACCATTGATCACAAACTTTCGACCTCCCGGATCCTCGGCTGACGTCGATCCTCAGCAGATCACACTTTGACTTAGCCAGACTATCAAGCACATTTACCCGGGTTGTGATCAGGTTATATCCACCCAGATCCGCAATGATCCGGGGCCGTGAACACCAGATCAAGCAATATCTCAGTGGATCTACGTCATCCATACCGATCGGAAGCAACCATCGGTCCACCATATCAAACTCGATGTTATTCTCGAGTAAGTACGAAAATCTAAGATGTGCTTTACCACAGGTCCTTGCCGGTCCGTAACCTCCGCAGAACAAGGTCACTCCCCTAGGAACCCCCAAATGCTGTTGGGTGAAGCCGACCTGACGTCGCAGTACTTCACGCGTGAACGCTTCTCCTTTAGTTACTTAACTCCCCACGGTCGTGCGAAATCGTAACGGAGAGGTAGGAGGCCAGCCGCGCACCCAGAGCTCTCCTAACTACTGCCGCCGACTATACTACGCCTAGCCTAGGACTGCCGCTTCGCCACCGTCAGGATCCCCTTCGGCGACTCTCTGTGCGCCTTACCCACCGTCCGATGTATTCCATGTACGTCGTTCTCCTCGTTTGCATACTCCGTCCTTGGTTCTCCGCTCCGTGTCATCCCGCCTACGCGATCTTCTGCAGCCGCCGTCGATCTTCAACTTCAAGGTCTCCGCTAACTCGTCCTGTGCCCGTAGTCTCCGCTGTCACCGTCCTTTACCACTGCTGGTCCCGATTGATTGTCGTCCACATCGTCCAGTGAGCCACCGTCTTCCTCAGTCTCCGGTAAGATCAATCACCACTGGAACATGATATTCCACTGACAATTTCTGTTTTCCAGGTTCCCGAAATTCATCTTGTCCACACACCATCCTCCGCCTGAAGATCGTCCCCGATCTATCCTTCATCGTGTAGCTGCTCGAACTGTCGTGCAGTAATCCAAGCTGGCACAATTGGTCCTCCTGGTCGTTCCTGGTACTCCACACGATACTCGGTCTCGTATCGTCCAGCTTTATTTCTAACCTTCCGTTGTCCGCGATCCCTGACAGTGCCGGTCGTTGCTTCTGCCATGATGGTATTTGCTGCTGATATCCATCTCGACTGTTTGTGCCCTCGCAAGGCTCGTGCTGTGCCGTCGGCAGGTTCATGTACACCACCGTCGGGCTCAACACCTCCAGAGGCTCCAGCTTGATGATGCTCGCCGTCACCCCCATGAGTTCCCGTTGTTTGGATTCCGTCGTCGACGCTACTCTCCGTGGTATCGTGTCGGGTCGTCGCAGAGCTCGGAACCCGCTATCTGCCGCTGGACCCACTTCTTCTGTGGCTGTCGTCGTCGGCTGGTTACGCAGAGCGTTCCTTCGAGCCGCTCGTCCCTCCCGTGCCTCCGTCTCACCGCGCCGTTTGTGGTTCCTGTCCGTGGGCTTATCGCTCCCAGTTGCACCACGCAGGGCTTCGATTGCCTTCCGCTTGCGAGTTCCAGTATCTGGTCGTCGTGCTTCCCCAGTGGTAGGTTGCTTGTTCTCCGCCCGATGCTTGTTGCCTTTTGACACTTGTACGCGCGTATTACCTCCAGGTGCAGGCTCTACTACTGCCGTCTCCCCTGTTATTTCTGGAACCGTCGCCTCAGCTCCCTAGCCCACGCGTTCGTCTGTAGCCGTTGCGCCTGCTGCCGGACGTGTCCCCGCGTCGGGTCCTTCTCTGACTGGTAAGCCTCGGTCACCTGGCAAGTCGTCGTCACCTGACCGTACTTGTCCGTGTACAGGTACCGTTGGAAGACCGGTGCTCCCTCCGGTCTCGGTCTCCGTACTTGTCTGCGTGTCGGCGCCACCCGTAGCACCGCCGTGTTCATCGTCCTTGGCCAGTTCCTCCACGATATTGTCCGCCACCGACGTCAATCGACTCCGAGAGCAGTAATACGAAGTATGAAAGCTGCAGTGCACCACCAGCGAAAATCATTTTCCTCGTTTGGGGAGCCTCCTCCTTCGTGGCTTCTCGAACCACCAGCCAGTTATCGAACCCCACATCGGCTAGAGGCTTCGCAGGGCTACACTGGTGCGCAAACTTTGTCACTCCTGTTCCCCGAGGTGGCCTGAAGATCCAGGCTCGGTCTCCAACTTAGAAATGCACCCGGTTCCGTAATCGCTGGTTGTAGTACCGTTTTCTCCTCAGCTAATCCCGCCGTAGCGCGTCCTCGCAATAGTCGCCGCTGTCGCCATGTGTGCGACCAATTTCCGATGATACTCTGGCCATCCTTGGATCTCCTGGACCTGGCTCACTCGTAGCAGCTCTTCGGTGGTCGGAGCCGTCTACCCATCATTAGTTCGTTAGGGGAGTATCGGGTCGTCCCATGCCGCGCTCCATTATACGCGTAAGCCGCCCACGGAATCCAGTCGTCCCAGTCATCTTGCTTCTCTTCGACGTACTGTGAGACCATGTCCTTCCAGACCTTGTGAAACCTCTCCACCAGACCAAGTAGCATCGGTCAATAAGCCACTGGCCTCGTCCGTTTTGCCTGTAGTAGCTGTATCAGTCGCGTCACTACTAGTCCGTTCAGCTCTGGGGCTCCGTCCATTAGAATTGCTCTCATGTGTCCATGTATCGCCACCATTCGCTCCATGATGAACCGCGCAATATCGTTCGCCGTATGTGCAGGAGTAGGTATCATAACAGCATACCGACTGGCATAATCCACCGCCGCGATCACATAGCAATTTCCACGTGCTGTAACCGGTAAGGGCCCGGCCACATCAAGTGCCCACCGGTCACCCCTGTACCAACACCTTGACTTCTGAGTGGCGGTATAACTGCTGTTGGCTTCATCTTCCGTGTAGCACAGTCCCTACAGCTTCGCATCCAGTGTTTCACTTAACACCTCATGCCCGGCCACCAGTATACCTTCTCGAGACGTCCGTAAGTTTGTGGCGTCCGTACATGGTAGGCATAGATCGAATCGTGAGCCTCCCGTAGTGCCTTAGCTCGTAGTACCACCGGTAACACCACTCGTAGCGAACCATCAGCCTCTCGTACATGTTCCAAGCCTCCCCAGGCCGTCCTTCATGAACCGGCCGCTCCCGCAGCTTCCATATGAGCTTGTCCTCCTTCTAATAGTACAGAATCTCAGCGTCCGTCAGTTGCGTATCGTTGAACTCGTTCTCCGTGCTCTGGCCTGCTCCGTCCGACTGTGTTTGTGGTGCTGACGAACCCGCGTTGCTGCTCACCCTCCTGTTGCTGCTGTTGACCACGGGATCGCCGTGCGATCGCGTCACCGGCTGCTGCGAATTTCCTCCAGAACTCAGCCCTTTTGTCGTAGTGACTGCCCGTACTGGGGCGCGTGACAGCGCGTCAGCGACAGCGTTCGTCGACCCCGGTCTATATGTGATACTAAAATCAAATTATTGTAGTTGTAGTGCCCACCGGTACGGCCGCCATGTGAGATCCTTCTTCTTCATTAGATAAGAGAGCGCTGAGTGGTCCGTCACCAGCTCAAGACATCTCCCGTACAAGTAAGGTCGGAAAAGTTTCACCGCCCAGATGACTGCAGCACACTCCAGGTCTGTTATCCCGTATTTTGCCATCGTAGGCGAATTCACCTTGGACGCAAAGACCACAGGCTGATCTCCAGCGCCTTAGCCTGCATCAGGGCAGCACCCAGCCCCACCACCGATGCATCCATTTCAAGTTTGAAGGGTTTTGAGAAATCCGGGTACACCAACAACGGCCTTTCAGTTAACTTCGCTTTAAGAGTCTCAAACGACTTCTGTTGGTCAGGCCCCCACTTCCACTCCGTCTTCTTTCTCTGTAGCTTAGTCATGGGCGATGTCTTCGTGCCGAAATGAGACACAAACCGCCGGTAGTACCCCGCCAGATGAACGAATCTCCTCACCTCGTCCGCATTCGCCGATGTCGGGAACCACCGTCAGTATCCACGAGCGCCTCTAGTGGCCTAATGCCCTTCTCGTCCAGCTCGTGCCCCAGATATTCCAACTTCGTCATTGCGAAGCTGCACTTCTTGGCCTTCAGCGACAACCCCGCTTTCGCCAACCGCTTCCTTATACACGGTAACTCCACCACATGCCGTGAGACCGACCCTTTCGTGAAGATGATGACGTCGCTCAGATACACAAGACAGCTCTTCCAAGTTAGACCCCTGAGGACAGCATCCATCATTCGTTGAAAAGTCCCTGGTGCATTCGCTAATCCGAACGGCATACGAACAAACTGGAACAGGCCTTGTCGCGTGACGAACCCCGTCTTTGGCTTGTCCTTGTTAGCCACCAGCATCTGCCAGTAGCCCGCATTGAGGTCCAAACTCGAGTATCGCCGATCTTCGTGCATCATACCCAACGTTTCATCGATTCTCGGTAAGGGGTAGATATCCTTCTTCGTGACGTTATTCAACAGCCGATAATCTATGCAAAACCTAACAGAGCTGTCCTTCTTGCGAACCAGTACCATTGAAAAAGCCCAAGCTCCAGCACCCTCTTCGATAACACCGTCATGCAACATGTCCTGTACTTCCTTGTCGGTGACTTCCTGTTCAGCCCGTGAATACCGCCGTGGTCGTATCTTGATAGGCGGAGCTTCTTCTGTGTTAATCAAGTGCTCCACGTCGAGGGTCGTAGCCGGTGGACAACCGTCCTTGGGTTCCAATAGGCCCGGGTAGTTCCTCAACAGCTTCACCAGTAACTCCTTGTCCTTGTCGTCTATGTCTCCGAACGTCAGGGTCCCCTCGTTGCTGAGCGGTTCTTCGCGTACTTGTAGCTCGTCAAGCCACTGACTTACACGATCCCTGTCGAGTTCACCGTCCTGTTTTAGAATCTCCATCTCATCCGCCATTGCCGTCCATGTCCCCAGTGTCTCTCTGCTTTGCAGCTTCATCGTCTTGCCCACCAGGTTCAGGTTCGGCACCTTGACTTGTCCTCCATGCACAGTCACCAATGTCGGGGCCACCATCAAACAAGGCTCCTTCCATGATCTAGTAATGAACAACCCCATAGTTCCGTCTGCTTCTGGTACAGCCGTCACGTTATGACACGTCTGAGTCCGCACCTTCGTCTTGCGCATCAACCGGATCTTAGCTACACGTTCTCGCTGCTCGCGTGCGCCTACGCCCGTGAAAGGCACCACTTTCTTGGTGTTGTTCTCGTACCAACCAGATACAAAGTCGATCTGGACCCCTTGGTCGTACATCCAGTCCTCACCGATCAAGAAGTCGTCCGTGTCCCGGTCCACAATCAGTGCATCCACCGTCATACTCTGAGCGTACTGCGTCCAAATCAAGAACCGGTAAACTCCCAAGACTCGCACTGCTACTCCACTGAAGCCTTCCATGAAATCGACAGGAGGAGGAACGTGCAAGCGTGCCCCCAAGCGCCGTCGGTAACAGGTCAATGGTTGGTGCCTGTACGGCTCTCAGCTTCCCTTTCTTGCAGTGTCGTTCGGCCACGTCGTTCCATGTGGTGCTTGGACTACAGTAAGTGCTTCCACTGTGATACTCGTACGCCTTGATAACTTTCTGCTACTTGTTCTCCCGTAAGGTCTTCACAGCACTCGGGTTGCCGTACTGTACTGCATCCCCATGAGCCTTTGCCAATGGCTCTGCGTGGCCACCTGTGCGCCGATGATCATCATACCGGTAGAAACTATCCTCTGGATACTGCATTCGACTGTCCCGTTGCCTCAGTTCCCTGTGTTCCTTGGCCTGGGCCTTCTGTACCCGCTTCTCATACCGCCTCCTAGCTCGCAGGGCTCGTACATGAACTCCCTCGCCATCCAACCGCACGTCTCCGGGACCATCAGGGGTTACTGCTGCTGTAGCTGGTGTCGCATCGACAACGTCGTCTACCGTTCGCTCACCGCGCGATGCTGCTGTAAAAGCTCTAGTTGTCTTTCGTAATGCCCTCACAGCGCCCGGCCTTGCCGCTCGTGCCATCGCTGTTCTGACCGATGCTTCCAGCGTTGCTCAGTCTCAGCTGTCAAAATATCTTGTCGCTGTTGCTCCGCCTTCGCCTGGAATGTCTCAGCCCATGCATCATTTTACGCGTCCACTTCCTTTTCAACCGCTTTCTGAACTCCCTCAGGTATGCCGCCATCCCCAGCGTCCGAAGGCTTCTGTTCTTCGATGGCTACTGAGTCTCCTTTCGTCTCTTCGTCAAGAGCATCACCACTACTCGCCATCTCTTCAACAACCGCGCGTGCGTCACCTGCCACTGGATCCTGGTCACTAGCTGCAGGGTCTAACTGCCCTGGTGCGTCGCTGGTCACCTCGGTATTTATCGCTTCGCGTGCACGGTTGCTGCTGGTCGTTTGCTGGTGGGTCTGCCCCTCATCTGTGTCCTTCGCTTCAGCGTTCACGATACTGATGGTCATGTTCGCCGTCGCTGGTGGTCCTTTTGGGGAGGCCTCCGCACTGTCATCTCCAGCGCTGCAACCCGCTGCCTCATCAAAGTGCGCCCGTCGTCTCTTCCTCTCTGGCTGCTCACTTGTATTGTTGGGCTTCGTTCCTTCGGGTGCTACCACTGCCGTTGACCCCGTGCTAGCAGTAACAGCCTGAGCGTTGGTTCCCATCAAATTCTCCGCTTCACCTGCTGCACTTGCCACTTGTTTCTCTTCCTTAGTTTCGTCTGCCACTGCCACAATTTTGACGAGCCTGTCGACTGGATCGCGTCTACCGCGGCGCCGTTCCCTTCCTCGTTTCCTCCGATCATCAGCCGGTATTTCCTCCTGCTGTCGTCGTTCCCCATGTGCCCCTGAAGCCGCTGGTTGTCGCACGGACTCAGTCTCTGTTCCTTGCTCCAGCCGCTGTACCCCAGGTCCACATGCTACCTCCGTTCCCCGTGGATTCCCTGCGTGGTGTTGGGTCTGGGCCCCTACATCCGCCGATCGTTTCCCGAGTTGCTGATGGCGCTCTCACTGTTAGCATCCCCACTCTGGTTCATCGTAATTTCCTCCATGTCATTCTTCTTAAGTTCACAGGCATGTGCGTGATGCCCAAATCCATGGCAGTAAAAGCACATGTCGTCCGACCTTGGTGTCACCGTGCTGGTTCCTTGCTGTGGGTTCCTCCTCTCCCAATAGCGCTGGTGGTTGCGGAGGCGATCCTCTCTTGTCCGTAGAGGCTCGTCGCTCCTGCTGCCTGCCCACCGTTGCTGTTGTCCCGCATCTTGTCCTACCATTTTCAGTGTATTTCCTTGCCGGTTGTTCTGCTTTCCGCCGCTGTCAGGACGCGTACCTGCTGTTGTCTGTTGTCAGTTCTGAGTCTGCCGCGTGGTCTGCGAATTTGACGTTTCGCTGGCTCCGTGGGTTGCCGTCACTGTCTCTTCCGGAACGATCCGGTATCCAGCAGGGATCACGGCGTTCCATTGGCTCCCAACTTGAAGTGCGGTACCTCCTGGTGGCAGTACCAGCCGTCCTTCAACATCGTATCGTGGAGTAGGTCCAGTTGCTATACCCACGTCATCATATCCAGAGACCGCTGATCCTAAGTTGCCACCTCCACCAAAGAGCTGCTGTGGCTGTACCAAGTCCGGAGTCGTAACCACCTGTGCAGTGCCGGCGGACGCCGCGCGTTCGTCGTGGGCTCTCATCGCAGTTGCTAAGTCGACACCGTATCCCTCGCCGTACTCCCCGACCTGGTCCACTGCTGAGTTCACTGCTTCGTTGAGTGTGGCTGGTCGGTGGCCCCGAACTAGCGTCGCACACCAGGCGTTAATCATTCCTGACAAGAACGAGGCTACCAGCCACTCATCATCTGCGGGATTACTCGACGCGATCTCTCTGAGTTTCTCCGCGTACGCGAGTGATCCTCCACGCTGTTGTCGCCGTTGTCGAAACCGATCTACTACCTCCGGGTTCGAGCGTTTGACCATATACCTGTCCCGCATGAGTTGATTCAATTTCTCGAACTTCTGGTCCTCGCGTCTGCTGAACGAGTCCTCCACTGTATCGTACCACATGGGTGCTCCGCCTTCGAGACTCCCCACCATCTCTATGAAGACTTCGTGTTCACGCCATTCCTTCCCGAGGATTGCTGTTTGACGTCGGAGCTCGTTCTTCACCGCCTTCAACCATGCCTTCACAGACACCTTCGGTTCACCTAAGCCTTCGAATTTCGGCAAACAGAGCTTCTTCTCACGTGTCGGTGGCTGCTGATAGACCCACGTTGGCGCTGGTGGAGCCGCATATATCAGTTGGGGTGCAGGTGTAAGAGGTGCTGGTGGTACAGGAAGTACCGCCGCCGCCTGTCCTGCTCCTCCGTCCCCAACCGGGACTTGTGCCGCTTGTCCATGATCTCCACCGCCGTCATCACCATGATCTTGTTCGCCATTACCACCACCGCTGTTTCCCGCTCCACCTCCGTTGCCGCCGTCATTGCCATTACAGTCACCACCTGGGTCCTGCTGGCCCAGGTACCGCTGCTGGTGCTTGTACGGGGAGCTTGTTGTTCTCCACTACCCGTCCCCGGTACTTCCACGAACACCATGGTATCGTCTCCTCCCCCCACTCGAGGCGTGTGCCCCGTTGCCACTCGAACGTTGGCTGAGGTTGCTACGAAGCTTCCCTGTTGTCCTCTCATTACCGCGTGCGGAGTGTGCTGAGCCTGTTTAGCTGCTGCGTGCACTGGGTCCCTGCCGTCGACACGTGCGCCGCTTCCGCTACCGCGTCGTGTATCGAGGAGCGTCTCTCAGCTCGCTTGTCCCTCGCTAGACTGGCTGCCCGTTGAACCATACTTATGCGTTAGCTAGTCTTCCTTATCTGTAACACAAAATCCACTCCCAACTGTTCAGTAGCCTCTGTAGCCTCCAGTACCATGTATGACATGCAGGGCAGGGATCTCGCGCTAGCCCTTATTGCTCAGGGCGGCTCCTAACCACTGCCATAAGTGCCATGCCATGCCATCGTCGTCGCGTCGACGTGGCATGGCTGGCACTTTTTCGATAGGAGTGAAAGCTGCCGTGCAAATGCCACATGAGAGAAAAACGTATTATACATCTCAACGCAATTTAGGTAAACAGACACTATGCTCGGCTACGGCAAGCGAGTGCAGTGCGCTACGAGCACGAGAAACACCAAGCGCAAGCGCGCTGCGTGGTCTTGCCAGTCTAGCCGACGTGCATATTGCACTTGCAATGTGCTTCTGCAGCAATTGCGATCAGAATCATGAGGGCAAGCAGTAGAATGTCACTCTCTTCTTCGTATCAAGGATGAAAAATTACGAGCGTATCTTTATTTATTATTCTAAATATACGCCGTGGCAGCATGGCAAAGGCAATTTTTGTGGCACCGAGCTTTTTTCATCGTGGCACTTCCACCCTAACCCTGACCTTTCGTTGCCCAATCAGATTGCTTTATTTTTTGCCATTCCATGCCATGGCGTGGTTAGGAGCCGCCCTCAGCGTCCGATATAGGCCATTATTGCCCACTGTTCGTGTTTTCTGTGTATGAGATGGACCAGCATTGTCCAGTATCAGTACGCACCACCCCCGTGCAGGTGTCTCTCCGTGGTTATCACCCTCTGTGACTAGGCTCGCAACATCCGCCCGTACACGAACACTCCAAACACCTTGCTTCAATCTTTCTGGTGACATACCTAATACCAGCTCCACCGATCTTGCGCTGTGAAATTACTGTTAGAAGATCGAGGAACCCCGGCGTCATCGCAATCTTAACTGCATCGCTCGCAATCATCGCTTTTGTTTCCATGTACCGCGTGCACGCTTGCTTGAAGTGGAAGTAATACCCGACAACACTGGCATCTTTGAACTGAACGCGCACGGCATCAATCAAAGCACTTTCAAAATCGCATACAACTGTTTCAGGTTGTAGTTTTCGTCACAGGCAACAACGACAGCGTTGATCACGTTCCAGTACATTTTTTGGGTCTTCGGCGTGCAGAGCACGCCGAAGACCGGCAAGAACAAGTCGGTAGCGAAGTCGTGTACCAGAAAGATAATACACTGATAGAATCCATGTGGTACGCATCGAAACGTTCCGTCAATAAAGAGCGAGCTGTTCTCGCACTTCAGTCGTTCATGGAGAGCTGGATGCACCCAGCCAATTACCCGCTCTAAGTTCATGTCATCCATGTATACCTGATGAAACTTGAAAAAGGGTAAGCCACAGGCCGACGTAAGTGACAGCGGTGGGACTTCGACAACGCCATAATAATTGCCGCCAAAATGCGAGCGTCGCACACAATGCACACGTCGCTTTACTTGTTCACGGGTTAACCCAAGTAGCACCTCGTCAGTACTGGCTAGATAGAATTGCTCTTTCACCGCACTCCAAATAACCTCAGGAGGCATGCTCATGTCCGTCACGGCCAGCCTGTCAGTGGCGTCGCGCATGTCGGCGCTAACGTCGGTGGCGGGCGATCCTGTGTCAACCCTTCTATTGCATGTATGTTCGCCAACCAACTCGTATCTAGTTGCCGCCACAATGAAATGCACCTTCACCTTACATTGCAAGGTTATGAAGGAACTGCACTGATAGGAATGCTTGATGCCAGACCTATGGTAGCACGTAAAAGAGTAACCGCTCACGGTGATGACTGTCTTCGCTTTGTGTCGTGCAACACGATGATTCGGTTGATCCCGGTCCTCTACCGGTGGTGAAAGTTCCATCACCACCGCAGCTTCCACGGCAGTGGCGTGGTCGGGTGTCTCTAACCACTCCTCCACAGCCACCGTTGAGGCTGGGCTTGGAGGAGGCGTCATCTCGGCCTGGGGGGCATCGCCACTGTCGTGATCGTCCCAGTTGTCGCGGGCATTTCCCTGGTATGGGTTGTTCAGCTATCGTCACCTTCGTCAACGTCGCGGGCGTAGCTGCCCGCAGAATATTCGGTGGGTTAACGGATGCTCGGGTCAGTCGACTTGTCACCAGGGTTGGGACGCGTGCTGCGCTAGGCGAATTAGAGGCAGGCGCCTCAGGTGTGCTGGCTGGTGTTGCAACGGAAGATGACGAGGCCTTGGAGGTAATTGAGCGCGTGCGGAGATGGTCGGTAGGTAGCGCAGGGAGAAGTGGGCGGAGCTTGGTCAATTGCTAAATGAGGTATGTATCCAGCAAACGGTTGGCCTTGATCAAATTACGGGATCTGTAGCAAACCGTACTGTTGTACAGAAGCTGATCTGTACCGTATATGATAACAAAAAAATTCTTCGTTCACTTCACAGACACAAAGGCGAAGGCGACGGCGGAGACAACGATTCGTAGACCTTCGACGACGGTGATGGCAAACTTACCCCA
Organism: Phytophthora plurivora; assembly: GCA_030027945.1. Taxonomy (NCBI): domain Eukaryota; phylum Oomycota; class Peronosporomycetes; order Peronosporales; family Peronosporaceae; genus Phytophthora; species Phytophthora plurivora. The sequence goes on from CP125268.1 coordinate 5,159,864, forward strand.
CTTGTAGTGTATGATGTGGCGCCTACTAACACCGATGACGGCCACGGTGACTCGCGACGACGAGTGGAGTGGCGACCTCCAGCTGCAGGACAAGGTTGGTGGCGGCGAAGGTATGGCGGACGGCGAGCAGCTACTACCGGTAGCAGACGGTTGAATAGCTTCAGCAACCAACAACGGCTCATCATACGGGGCCGCCGAACTCGAAGTGGACGTCGATGTGCTGCCCAGGTCGAACGTTTCCGGAGTGGGGTCTTCGTTTCCGTGACCAACGGTGCTCGAGACCTCCACGTCGCTGCCGGTGTTGCACGTCTAGCTGAGACTGACGAATGTGAGCGCCGCTGCCCTGATCCACCCTCGACGACTCTGCCCAGGTACAAGGCGTTGTTGGGCACCAAGTTGGACGCGCTTGTCAAGTCAAGGGCCGACGACGCATTTACCGACGATGGCGTCTGCCCAACGGACTCGCCCGATGATGCATTCGATGGTGTCGCGGTGGTGGCCGCCGACTCCAACTTTACGTTGTAGTGCTCAATACCAGTGGCACCGTTCAGGCCGCGGCAAGTAAGGAGATCGTCTTCCTGAATGAGATCGTTGAAGTGAATGTAGTATTGGGTGCCAAGGCAAGGTGGAGGATGAACTTCCGGCCCAAGAGGCGAATCGACTCGGTGACTGAGTGCTCTAAACCGCGAGCAGATCCGCGGTGGCGTTGAATCTCACGGGCAAGTACTTCCTGCAGTGTTCGACTCGACGGACTGCAAATACAGCGGTACTACGGTAACACCACGAATGACCGCTTCTTGTGAAGCGTCTTCCGTCTGGGCATCGTGTGCAGAGATTTCAAGCGTACGCAGGACCAGTGGGAAAAGTACACGAGGTTCCACTTGACCTTCAAGATCAACACGCCGCGGCTTGTGGGCAACGACGTCGACACGCGCTGTGTTGTCGCAGTGTGCACTGCCGGCCAGCCCGACGAACATTGATCGGGCCTTGACAAAAAAATATATGCACCACGCATGATGCATGGCTACCTTGACGGCCTCAAGCGCCTAAAAATAATCTCGCCGTAGTGCACAGTGTAGCTGACGCACGTTTGTAGAGTTCGTAGAGTTAGAGGCCTCGAGGAGCTAGTCCTCGACGAGGACTAGCAATGAGTGAAGAAGAAACCGTGTGTGCTCAACTTCGTAAAAGCTAGAATGAAATTCGTGTTGGTATTTTCCTTTACTCGCACACTCTCATATGTGCAACGTGTCGTACACGAGGAAAACCCGTTGGGCTTGCATAGCATCATCAACAGCTAAAACAAAACCTTTGAGCATGCCTGTCCCAGCTAACGGCAGATAGCTCGTCTTGTCAACTGAGTGACATTGCTGCCCTTGCACCCTTCAAGTGCTTGCTGCAACTTGCAGCCTCTGCTACAGTGCACTACGGCGAGATTATTGGTTTTACGAAGCTGCCTGGTGAAATGGCCTGTTGATTTATAATGGCGTAGAGGTTCCAGATCGTGGCATTTGCCAGGTTGCAGCGACTACATGAAGGTGTTTGCATTTGGACTGCCATATTTCTCGATGAAGGGCGGTTGAGTACGAGGTGGAAAAGCTCACACATTCCATTCGAAATGAGCTTCTGCCCAAAGTTCCCAACACATACGTTAGGATACAGTTTGTCTTTCATTCATGGAAACTGACTTTCATAGTTTTGCCTCTGGTCGTCTGTGCACAGGAATTCAGCATTGAATTTCTGTTGTGTTAAGTTCGCAGCAGGCATTATGGTTTGCAACACCATTCAGCATTGATTTGGCGGCAACAGGCATTCAGCAGTAGAGCAACAGATATTAATTAGCAGCCGCGCAGCGGAACGCGTCTACCGATACTCGATCCCCATACGGCTGCTGGTGGTGCCGGAAAGAGTGCGCGTCTGTCCCGCAGAACCGATTTTGAATCGCGCATGGGACTGAGAGCTGCACGAACGGCCTGCGCCGTGTGTTGCATCACGTGCGCGGCGGTGGCCTGCTACGGTAGCAGTGCTACCCGGTGTGCGACTACTGCTTGAGGTGTTGCTGAGGAAACCGAGGCTTTTGTGCTGTACTGGTGGACAAGACTTAAGACGACAGAGCTCCGACAATACTCAAGACGACAGAGCTCCGACGCGTACAGGCAGACGGACTCAGGTCGCCCACGAAGACATTGATCAAACAAGAGGAACAAGAGTGTAAACGACAACATAAGTCGGTAGAAAAAGCACGCAGAGAAGCCGAGTGACGCGAAGTCAACCAGCAAACCGCACACCGAGAATCTGCATCTCTCGACCGAAAGCCGAAACGTCAACGTAGACCAGCACACATAGTAGCCGAATCGGCTCAAGTATCACACTAGATGCTAGCGTTTGCAGACATTTAGCTGTCTTACTATAGCAACAGCTGGTGCGGCAGTTTGGTTGGATTTACACTGTCAGAAAATGAGAATATGTGAACTTTTTAAACGTCCTCAGCTCGGTCAATTTACATCGATGCAATGCGCTTGATGTTGCATGGGAAAGCTGAAACGCGTAGCTATCCCATGCATGTAGCGACAATTCAAAACTCGCAATGGTCATTTAGTTACAACATAATTTGTGGATTTTTGTGGCGAATTGACCGGCTGTACCCTTAGGAGGAAGAGTTGTTCTGAGAGAAGTGTATTTTGGAAGAAGCAGATGACTGGTGTGAGCCTTATGCTATGGTTCACTCTATAGTATACTACCGGTAGTAAGGCAGCATCCTCACGGCGATTGGCTCGCCTAGGTTGCTTAGGGGGCAATTGCGCAATATATATTTTTAAAATATTTTCCGCACCACCTCCCTACCCCCAACTCCACCAAACAACATAATCCATGATTTTGTACAGGTTAAACTTCAGGGCATCTTTGCGCGACGATTTCAATCTACTTTGTGCCACGAATTGGAGTATGAAGCGCGGAGGTAAGCACTTCGCTATGCCATCGGCTGGTTGGAGCTCCCACCCCTGCATCTGCCTAAAATAACTGGCATCTGCAAGCTTGTAAAAATCTTCCTTCCTTTAGGAGGAGATACCAACACCTAAGTGTTATTGTCCATAAGGTACTTGTATTCCGATTTAGCTGCTTTATGATTTGCGTGGGAGGACTTCATCGCCTCCCGATATGTAGTAGGTTCTGACACATACCAAATAGCTAGTAATGTGAACGGTAAGTGCTGACGTTGCTCCTATTCGTGGATATCTTCCTCCGAGTTGAGGGTTGTGTCAATGCCTTCTTCAGAGTCGAGAGGTGCAGCAATGGATTCCGCAGTGAAGTGGGGTCGCTTAGGAGCTGAAGGCTGCGGAGGATCAGAGTCCGTCTCCGTTCGAAATCAGTAATGTATGACTGTTCGATCAATAGCCTCCCTCAGTGAGGGCAGTACACGTTTGTTCGCTGCGCCTGGTGCTGTTATCGTTGCAGGACCTGAAGTAGGTGGAAATGTTGTCACTGGTGATACAGGTTCAGGTGCGGGTGCAGTGGCAGCTGTAATCTCAGGCTGCTGGCTGCTTGTGTTCTGTGTTGGCTCTGGTGTAGGCGTCAGAGGGGGAAATTCGCCCTCTTTAAAGACTACATCACGACTGTACACGATGACGTGAGTATTGATGTCCATCAGGCGGTATCCTATCTTGTGATCAGGTACGCCCAAATACATGCACAAACGGGCTCTAGTGTCGAGTTTGTCTCGGTATTGCTCTGTGATGTGGACATATCCACTGCAGCCGAATACTTTGATGTACTGCATGGATGGAATGCGGCTGTACCAAAGGTTCGGCTATCCGTCTTTGAGCTAGGTGCCATATTGATCAGTGTAGCCACGTGACATACACAATCTGCCCACAGCTGCTTGGGTAGCTTGCCGTCAAGCATAAGGGCTCGGACCCGCTCCATGATGGTACGCATGCGGCGTTCTGCAACTCCGTTTTGCTGAGGGGTGTACGTGTTGGTAAACTGCGCATGAGTTCCATACTTCTTAAAGATGATGCGACCCAGCTTCTCGTATTCTTTCGTGTAGCTTGAAGTCGCTGGATCTTGGTTCTCATCATCTTTCAACACCGAAGGTGTACTCAATGACTGAGACATCTTGTCGAAATATATTCAAGGCTTCCTTCCTGAAGTCTTCGTAGCAATCATACAACTCGCTACGGTTCTTAATTGCATAAGTGAACATGAATCGAGAAAAGTCGTCGATCAAGATCAAAAAGTAATGGCAGCCAGTAAGGCTAGGCACAGTGTAATGGACCACAGATATCGGAGTGCACTTTTAGCGAAGGTGAGGTGGCACATTTAACTACTCTATTAGAATAGAATGGTGAGCGGTGTGACTTCGCTAACGTGCAGGCAACACAGAAGAACTCTGCCTTGGGACCGAAAGGTACAGATCCATCGAGTCCATGTATGGCTTGGCTCCTGGATAGGTCAAGACACGAACGTTAGGATGTCCAAGGCGTTTATGTAAGAGCAGAAATGAACATTGCTTTCCTAAGGCAACAAGTGCCGCTGGTTGTGTCGATAGTTTGGCTCGGAACTGATACAGGTCCGTGTTGGTAGCCCTGGGTGCCTTGATCTTAAAGCGCTGGCCAGTCGCACAGCGCACTGTTTGCGGTCAAAGCTGAAGCGAAAGTCGCTTCACAGCCGCAGGAACTGACAGCAGGCTGAATTGGAGCTGGGGAGCATACAGGATGCCATGCAGGATGAGCTTCTGCGTGCTGCCCTTGGAGTCAGCGACTTCCAGTTCAACGTGCCCAATGTCTTCGGTGGGGATCTGGTTATTGCCACCAACCGCGATCGACCCACCACTGATCAGTGAACCATTGCAATTCGTGGGTCACGTGACGCGTGCAACCAGAGTCGATCGTCCAGGTGGGGCCAGGTTCTACCTTGGCTTGGGTGGTGAGGCTAATTGGAGGATTGACAGTAGTAGCAACAGTGATGAGGCTGGTATCGCGGCGTCCTTGACGGGAAACTTTACGGTCGTTACCTGAGTCTTCATCGTTCCCGTCACCCTCGTCGTTGTCTGAATCGAGAGGGCGGTCCTTGTAGCGATCAGTCAAGTCGGAACCTTCCTCATTTTTGGATCAAGTACGGATCGCCATGAAAGACTGCTCCCTCGTACTTCTGGCAGATGAAGTTGAAAATCTCGTAGGATGTCGTGAAATTATTGACCAGTCGGACGTCCATCGTTTTCATCAAGAAAGCCTTGGTCTTGGCTTCTTGGCGACGGCGCTCACGCTGGCTAAGAGGCTGGGGCTTCTCTTTCTTGGCGCGCTTGCGTACTTCGCGAGCTTCGCGCTGGCTGAATGGACGAACAACTGGAAGGTCCTTGTGCTTGATCAATGGCTCCGGAATCTTGACAGAATGTGCATACCTATCTTTTTTCTCAAGTTTCTAAATTGGTGCTTATCGAGAGCTTTACTAAAGCCATCTGCTACCATTGAGTTAGTGCTGCAGTATACTACACTAAACTTAAAACTCATGCCCCCCAATGCCTACTATCGGCGAGGTTCTCTGCTCTGTTCATGGACCTGCTCTACTGAACGGCTGCCTTGGCAGCGAAGTTATACAGATAAATATCCTCCAAACTACCCTCTCATGGTGTGTGCACGAATAGCGTCAACTGTGCTAACCAACTAATTAGATCTTAGTAGAAGGAGAGATGGCTGCCGATGATGATCGGCCTCCTGTCTAGGACGCGAACGTCTTGCTCGTATCAACTTAACGCGTTCAAACTAAGCAAAACAAATCGTTCATTTCAATTTTAATTACGATTGTTTAATTTACTTTACTGAAATTTTACAGTAGTAAATATGTCGTCATTCCTGCCTAACCTAGATTTTCTTTCATACTACATTATTTATGGGAAAAACTTTTTTCATTCTATTACCGGCTACTTTTCATTTATGCTGGCTACTTTCCATTCCCTATATCTTCTTCGCATTCTCTATAGCTCAATATCATTCTAAGCAATTTAAGTTGACATGCACTTAGATTTTACCATCCATTATCGAATATTCACAAGAAAAGCAAACCATTAACCGAACCCAGTAAGACAAACCACTAGAGTACAAATATTATAAATGGGTGAGTATACTGAATTCAAAGCTACTGCTCCGCTATGTGGCAAACGGTATTGATGCTCATTATCCGGCTTGTGGCGATGTCGCGGCTATGAACCGCCGGAGGAGGTCGCATATGTCGTCCAGAAATCCGGTCTCCTCAGCGGCTGGTCCATTTTCGCTTAAAGGAGGTCACGCTGGTTGAGACGTTCGCGGCGACGACGCTTGAGCAAGCTCACAAGCTCGTGGAGGCGGGCGCCCTTGGGAGAGGACCTGAGTCGCTATGCTCCCTCTTGTGGTGAAGCAATTTCCAAGAAAAACGAGGTATAGCCAATTCTACTCTGAAATAGGTCGCCTCGAAATATGAGGGCGAATCCCCGAGGAATGTCTACAACGAGCTCATTTCGAGGCTTAGCATCCTCGAATCAGCTTGAGAAAACGCGAACTTTTGTCCCCTCCATTAATGCAATAATTGCACTAGCCGGAATAGTTCTAGGAAGTATCGCATTAACGGCATCGCGCACTTCAGCAGTGTAGTCTTGATGGGATTCTAAATCCGAACCCCCAGATCGGGAATGCATATAGGAAAACACGCAGGCATTGTAGTTAGAGCCGCGAACTGATGCATCTCCCTGGGCAGCAATCTAAAGAACTCGCATCGTAGAATTTAAACACATCACACGAGACCGCAAGTGATACAGGTCATTAGTTTTGCCGCCCAAGAATCGGATGCATGCTGCAGTTGGAGTCGATCGGCACGAGCGTGAGGTATGTGCTGTTGTGCTGTTGTTGTAATGAGTCTACTTAGACCCACTAGGTGGCGTACACGAGCGCTTACGTGTATGAGGAAGCGTGCAATTAGTTTAGACTTAATTTAATTATACTTACTTCAGTATGTATAAATAAACCAAATATAAGCAATTAAACTGCAAAAATACCGTAAAATGAGAACTGTTATTGAATATGGCAAAAGCCAATTATCGAACCTCCTAAATCTGTTTATCTATTTCAAAAGGGTCTGTCAACGTGTGGTTGGCAGAACCCCTACCCTTGTGTCACGCACTGATTGGTAGAAATCCATAAGTTTCTACCAATAACATGCGTAAATGCATGCGAGCCAACCATCGAGGTGGCCCGCCCATGTAGCTATTGGTGTAAAAGGAAGGTCACTTGAGCACTTGATGTCAGAATGCAAAGTAAGTTGATTGAGGTCCTTAGTTCGCAACATTGTGCTACCTCTAAGTCTACTGGATACTCCTGCTGGATACACTCTACTGGATTCTCTACTGGATACTGACTTACCTTAGCCAATCAGTGACTGTCACGTGGATCCCATCTTGTACCCGCAATCTTGTACCCACGTGTCCCGTAATCCTCCGTAGCGTAAACAGCGTCCCATCATCAGCGTCCCGTAATCACAGGAATGATTGCGGTCCCACTGAGTGACGGTCATACCGGTATCTACCGGTATTCCGCAGCTAGTCGAGGCGTCATCTTGCCAACAGGTGTGCCCACACACCAATGCTGGAGGTTCCTTTCCAACCTCTAACAGTTATCTTAACTGTTAGAGTTACAAGTGGTTACTGCCACTTGACGTGTAACCCCGTTACAGTTAGACCCCAGGACAAAACCCCTGGTAAAACCTGAGTCCTCTATCGAACCTTTCTACAATGAAAGCGGAAATTAAACAAATGAACAATACAAACTGTAAACGCATGAGTCATCCCTGACACTTGAGCTCCCCAACAAGCACAAATACGATCACAATGTGAAGTCAGGGGGCGTGTAGTACGTACCATACTGCGGTGGCTGAGCGCGTCCACGGGCAATATCGTCGAGCAAAGTCACGTAACGATGTGGTGTCCCTCAATAGCCCTACAAAAGTGTGCATATTGGGACGTCTCGTAGCAAACGCACTGTTAAGCTCGCGGTTATACCGCTCAAGGGGGTTGTTGGTCCGGTTAATGATCTGGCGGGTAATAACATTCCATAGTTTTGGCAGGAAGAGCTCCAGACACGTGCGCTGGAAGTACTGCCAAAATGCCTCCCACTTGTTATCACTGTACTCCCGGTCACGATCCACCACCTCTGTCTTGATGCGACTGACGACGTATGCGATGCCCTGGGGTGCTATTTGTTCGTGAGGGAGAATCGTGAGGACGTCTAGCATCCCGCGGTCCATGGCCACCGAAATTTCCTCAGACAGAATTCGGAGCTTGATCATCCGTCAACGAATGGCCTGTTTGAAGTGGAAGAGACTGCCCACAATTGTACCGTCAGGAAATTGGTCGGAAACGGCCATAATGAGAGTCTTCTCAAAGTCGCATGTGATAGTGCCTGGATCCATGTTCATCTCCGTTGTCGCTTTAACACAGTGAAGCACATGCCAATAGCTCCACTTCGTCTTGGCGGTTGTAAGCACACACATACAGGGCACAAAACAGCGCGATCCACGATCGTACGCCATCACTATGACGCACTGGTAAAACGACGATGGGATATAGTAGAACGTACCATCCACGAACAGTGAGACGTTGGAATACGTCAATAGACGAAAGAGAGCTGGATGACCCCAGCCAATCACACGCTCGACGCGACCCTCACCAGCGTAGGTGAAGATGAACTGGAAGAAATTGCTGCCATCTCGAGCTTGAGACAGGGGCGGAACTTCAATATGGCCGTGGATCTCACCACCGAAATGAAGCCGTCTCGTTCGGTACACTCGACTGATAACTTGCTCGCGTGCCAAGCCTCGCGTAATCTTGCGCGTGGTGAATTGTTCGCGAATTTGCTCCCAAATCTTTGCTGGTAACATGCAAATGTCCTCCACACCCAGTGCATCCGTGGCATCCGCCATGAGTCGCGATGTGCTGGACGTGGTGTTGAAGTTGCCTCGTTTGAGTCGGTGTCATCAGACGAGATAACGATGATTTCTCCACCGCATGTGTGCGGGAAACGAATCTCGTTTACGCGCCCGTCCGTCATCAGGTCCAGCCTGGACTTGCATCCGCGTCGGTAGTAACTGTACCGGTACGTTGTCTTTCGGCTGGAGCCGTGAGACTTCGCAAACTGGAACCCCTTCCACTAAAGTGTTGTGCGAAATGGCGATATGCTGTCGACTTCACTCATCGCAGGAGCTGTCTCGTTGAGGAATGAATTGAGCAGGAGGTGCTGCGCGAGGCTGCCAGGTGAGTAGCTGTAGCCATTAATCCACATGTTCCTATTGGTTGGTTGTGTAGGAAACCAGCCAGATTCCAGATGATTTTACCATTTTCAGCTTATTTTACTGTAACAACTGCTACTAATTATAACGACATCCATAAGTAATTCGTGAGACAATCAAACCCTTACAAACAAATTTTAGATAGGGTTAGGTGCCAGAACCGCATCTGCTGCAAGTATCCGATACATGCTGCAGTTGGAGTCGGTCGGCACGAGCGTGGGGTATGTGGTGTTGTGGTGTTGTGGTGTTGTATTGTTGTGCTGCTTTTTTTTGCGGCGGGTGTGTTTTGTATGTGGTGCGCTGTGAGTGTAGCAGGATGGTGGTGTGTGGCTTGGCACAGAGCGCGTCGATTGGCATGTGGTTTGGGTTTGCATCTGGGCGCTTAGCTCAAATGGTAGAGCGCCCGCTTCGCATGCGGGAGGTAGGGGGATCGATACCCCCAGTGTCCACTTTTTATCAAGCGAACACTTTTTACGCCACCGCACTTTTTACCACTTGCACGTAGCTGCTCGTTCCACAACGCACCCACCTCTACTCACCTGCGATGGGGCTAGACCCTACTCTCGCGGCGTCTCCAGGCACCGTAGTAGCGAGTAGAATACTATTGCAAACGGCGGTGTCCGTGGCAGAATGACCGACGTACTCGGCTGTAGTAAGCAGGGAGCCGATCGACCGAAGAAACGCTGGGCCAGTATGCACCTCATCAAGTGACAACCTCAGTGAGCCTGGCATCTGCTGCAAGTATCCGATACATGCTGCAGTTGGAGTCGGTCGGCACGAGCGTGGGGTATGTGGTGTTGTGGTGTTGTGGTGTTGTATTGTTGTGCTGCTTTTTTTTGCGGCGGGTGTGTTTTGTATGTGGTGCGCTGTGAGTGTAGCAGGATGGTGGTGTGTGGCTTGGCACAGAGCGCGTCGATTGGCATGTGGTTTGGGTTTGCATCTGGGCGCTTAGCTCAAATGGTAGAGCGCCCGCTTCGCATGCGGGAGGTAGGGGGATCGATACCCCCAGTGTCCACTTTTTATCAAGCGAACACTTTTACGCCACCGCACTTTTTACCACTTGCACGTAGCTGCTCGTTCCACAACGCACCCACCTCTACTCACCTGCGATGGGGCTAGACCCTACTCTCGCGGCGTCTCCAGGCACCGTAGTAGCGAGTAGAATACTATTGCAAACGGCGGTGTCCGTGGCAGAATGACCGACGTACTCGGCTGTAGTAAGCAGGGAGCCGATCGACCGAAGAAACGCTGGGCCAGTATGCACCTCATCAAGTGACAACCTCAGTGAGCCTGGCATCTGCTGCAAGTATCCGATACATGCTGCAGTTGGAGTCGGTCGGCACGAGCGTGGGGTATGTGGTGTTGTGGTGTTGTGGTGTTGTGGTGTTGTATTGTTGTGCTGCTTTTTTTGCGGCGGGTGTGTTTTGTATGTGGTGCGCTGTGAGTGTAGCAGGATGGTGGTGTGTGGCTTGGCACAGAGCGCGTCGATTGGCATGTGGTTTGGGTTTGCATCTGGGCGCTTAGCTCAAATGGTAGAGCGCCCGCTTCGCATGCGGGAGGTAGGGGGATCGATACCCCCAGTGTCCACTTTTTATCAAGCGAACACTTTTACGCCACCGCACTTTTACCACTTGCACGTAGCTGCTCGTTCCACAACGCACCCACCTCTACTCACCTGCGATGGGGCTAGACCCTACTCTCGCGGCGTCTCCAGGCACCGTAGTAGCGAGTAGAATACTATTGCAAACGGCGGTGTCCGTGGCAGAATGACCGACGTACTCGGCTGTAGTAAGCAGGGAGCCGATCGACCGAAGAAACGCTGGGCCAGTATGCACCTCATCAAGTGACAACCTCAGTGAGCCTGGCATCTGCTGCAAGTATCCGATACATGCTGCAGTTGGAGTCGGTCGGCACGAGCGTGGGGTATGTGATGTTGTGGTGTTGTGGTGTTGTGGTGTTGTATTGTTGTGCTGCTTTTTTTTGCGGCGGGTGTGTTTTGTATGTGGTGCGCTGTGAGTGTAGCAGGATGGTGGTGTGTGGCTTGGCACAGAGCGCGTCGATTGGCATGTGGTTTGGGTTTGCATCTGGGCGCTTAGCTCAAATGGTAGAGCGCCCGCTTCGCATGCGGGAGGTAGGGGGATCGATACCCCCAGTGTCCACTTTTTATCAAGCGAACACTTTTTACGCCACCGCACTTTTTACCACTTGCACGTAGCTGCTCGTTCCACAACGCACCCACCTCTACTCACCTGCGATGGGGCTAGACCCTACTCTCGCGGCGTCTCCAGGCACCGTAGTAGCGAGTAGAATACTATTGCAAACGGCGGTGTCCGTGGCAGAATGACCGACGTACTCGGCTGTAGTAAGCAGGGAGCCGATCGACCGAAGAAACGCTGGGCCAGTATGCACCTCATCAAGTGACAACCTCAGTGAGCCTGGCATCTGCTGCAAGTATCCGATACATGCTGCAGTTGGAGTCGGTCGGCACGAGCGTGGGGTATGTGGTGTTGTGGTGTTGTGGTGTTGTGGTGTTGTATTGTTGTGCTGCTTTTTTTGCGGCGGGTGTGTTTTGTATGTGGTGCGCTGTGAGTGTAGCAGGATGGTGGTGTGTGGCTTGGCACAGAGCGCGTCGATTGGCATGTGGTTTGGGTTTGCATCTGGGCGCTTAGCTCAATGGTAGAGCGCCCGCTTCGCATGCGGGAGGTAGGGGATCGATACCCCAGTGTCCACTTTTTATCAAGCGAACACTTTTACGCCACCGCACTTTTACCACTTGCACGTAGCTGCTCGTTCCACAACGCACCCACCTCTACTCACCTGCGATGGGGCTAGACCCTACTCGCGGCGTCTCCAGGCACCGTAGTAGCGAGTAGAATACTATTGCAAACGGCGGTGTCCGTGGCAGAATGACCGACGTACTCGGCTGTAGTAAGCAGGGAGCCGATCGACCGAAGAAACGCTGGGCCAGTATGCACCTCATCAAGTGACAACCTCAGTGAGCCTGGCATCTGCTGCAAGTATCCGATACATGCTGCAGTTGGAGTCGGTCGGCACGAGCGTGGGGTATGTGGTGTTGTGGTGTTGTGGTGTTGTATTGTTGTGCTGCTTTTTTTTGCGGCGGGTGTGTTTTGTATGTGGTGCGCTGTGAGTGTAGCAGGATGGTGGTGTGTGGCTTGGCACAGAGCGCGTCGATTGGCATGTGGTTTGGGTTTGCATCTGGGCGCTTAGCTCAAATGGTAGAGCGCCCGCTTCGCATGCGGGAGGTAGGGGATCGATACCCCCAGTGTCCACTTTTATCAAGCGAACACTTTTACGCCACCGCACTTTTTACCACTTGCACGTAGCTGCTCGTTCCACAACGCACCCACCTCTACTCACCTGCGATGGGGCTAGACCCTACTCGCGGCGTCTCCAGGCACCGTAGTAGCGAGTAGAATACTATTGCAAACGGCGGTGTCCGTGGCAGAATGACCGACGTACTCGGCTGTAGTAAGCAGGGAGCCGATCGACCGAAGAAACGCTGGGCCAGTATGCACCTCATCAAGTGACAACCTCAGTGAGCCTGGCATCTGCTGCAAGTATCCGATACATGCTGCAGTTGGAGTCGGTCGGCACGAGCGTGGGGTATGTGATGTTGTGGTGTTGTGGTGTTGTGGTGTTGTATTGTTGTGCTGCTTTTTTGCGGCGGGTGTGTTTTGTATGTGGTGCGCTGTGAGTGTAGCAGGATGGTGGTGTGTGGCTTGGCACAGAGCGCGTCGATTGGCATGTGGTTTGGGTTTGCATCTGGGCGCTTAGCTCAAATGGTAGAGCGCCCGCTTCGCATGCGGGAGGTAGGGGATCGATACCCCCAGTGTCCACTTTTATCAAGCGAACACTTTTACGCCACCGCACTTTTACCACTTGCACGTAGCTGCTCGTTCCACAACGCACCCACCTCTACTCACCTGCGATGGGGCTAGACCCTACTCGCGGCGTCTCCAGGCACCGTAGTAGCGAGTAGAATACTATTGCAAACGGCGGTGTCCGTGGCAGAATGACCGACGTACTCGGCTGTAGTAAGCAGGGAGCCGATCGACCGAAGAAACGCTGGGCCAGTATGCACCTCATCAAGTGACAACCTCAGTGAGCCTGGCATCTGCTGCAAGTATCCGATACATGCTGCAGTTGGAGTCGGTCGGCACGAGCGTGGGGTATGTGATGTTGTGGTGTTGTGGTGTTGTGGTGTTGTATTGTTGTGCTGCTTTTTTGCGGCGGGTGTGTTTTGTATGTGGTGCGCTGTGAGTGTAGCAGGATGGTGGTGTGTGGCTTGGCACAGAGCGCGTCGATTGGCATGTGGTTTGGGTTTGCATCTGGGCGCTTAGCTCAAATGGTAGAGCGCCCGCTTCGCATGCGGGAGGTAGGGGATCGATACCCCAGTGTCCACTTTTATCAAGCGAACACTTTTACGCCACCGCACTTTTACCACTTGCACGTAGCTGCTCGTTCCACAACGCACCCACCTCTACTCACCTGCGATGGGGCTAGACCCTACTCGCGGCGTCTCCAGGCACCGTAGTAGCGAGTAGAATACTATTGCAAACGGCGGTGTCCGTGGCAGAATGACCGACGTACTCGGCTGTAGTAAGCAGGGAGCCGATCGACCGAAGAAACGCTGGGCCAGTATGCACCTCATCAAGTGACAACCTCAGTGAGCCTGGCATCTGCTGCAAGTATCCGATACATGCTGCAGTTGGAGTCGGTCGGCACGAGCGTGGGGTATGTGGTGTTGTGGTGTTGTGGTGTTGTATTGTTGTGCTGCTTTTTTTTGCGGCGGGTGTGTTTTGTATGTGGTGCGCTGTGAGTGTAGCAGGATGGTGGTGTGTGGCTTGGCACAGAGCGCGTCGATTGGCATGTGGTTTGGGTTTGCATCTGGGCGCTTAGCTCAAATGGTAGAGCGCCCGCTTCGCATGCGGGAGGTAGGGGGATCGATACCCCCAGTGTCCACTTTTATCAAGCGAACACTTTTACGCCACCGCACTTTTACCACTTGCACGTAGCTGCTCGTTCCACAACGCACCCACCTCTACTCACCTGCGATGGGGCTAGACCCTACTCGCGGCGTCTCCAGGCACCGTAGTAGCGAGTAGAATACTATTGCAAACGGCGGTGTCCGTGGCAGAATGACCGACGTACTCGGCTGTAGTAAGCAGGGAGCCGATCGACCGAAGAAACGCTGGGCCAGTATGCACCTCATCAAGTGACAACCTCAGTGAGCCTGGCATCTGCTGCAAGTATCCGATACATGCTGCAGTTGGAGTCGGTCGGCACGAGCGTGGGGTATGTGGTGTTGTGGTGTTGTGGTGTTGTATTGTTGTGCTGCTTTTTTTTGCGGCGGGTGTGTTTTGTATGTGGTGCGCTGTGAGTGTAGCAGGATGGTGGTGTGTGGCTTGGCACAGAGCGCGTCGATTGGCATGTGGTTTGGGTTTGCATCTGGGCGCTTAGCTCAAATGGTAGAGCGCCCGCTTCGCATGCGGGAGGTAGGGGGATCGATACCCCCAGTGTCCACTTTTTATCAAGCGAACACTTTTTACGCCACCGCACTTTTTACCACTTGCACGTAGCTGCTCGTTCCACAACGCACCCACCTCTACTCACCTGCGATGGGGCTAGACCCTACTCTCGCGGCGTCTCCAGGCACCGTAGTAGCGAGTAGAATACTATTGCAAACGGCGGTGTCCGTGGCAGAATGACCGACGTACTCGGCTGTAGTAAGCAGGGAGCCGATCGACCGAAGAAACGCTGGGCCAGTATGCACCTCATCAAGTGACAACCTCAGTGAGCCTGGCATCTGCTGCAAGTATCCGATACATGCTGCAGTTGGAGTCGGTCGGCACGAGCGTGGGGTATGTGGTGTTGTGGTGTTGTGGTGTTGTGGTGTTGTATTGTTGTGCTGCTTTTTTTTGCGGCGGGTGTGTTTTGTATGTGGTGCGCTGTGAGTGTAGCAGGATGGTGGTGTGTGGCTTGGCACAGAGCGCGTCGATTGGCATGTGGTTTGGGTTTGCATCTGGGCGCTTAGCTCAAATGGTAGAGCGCCCGCTTCGCATGCGGGAGGTAGGGGGATCGATACCCCCAGTGTCCACTTTTTATCAAGCGAACACTTTTTACGCCACCGCACTTTTTACCACTTGCACGTAGCTGCTCGTTCCACAACGCACCCACCTCTACTCACCTGCGATGGGGCTAGACCCTACTCTCGCGGCGTCTCCAGGCACCGTAGTAGCGAGTAGAATACTATTGCAAACGGCGGTGTCCGTGGCAGAATGACCGACGTACTCGGCTGTAGTAAGCAGGGAGCCGATCGACCGAAGAAACGCTGGGCCAGTATGCACCTCATCAAGTGACAACCTCAGTGAGCCTGGCATCTGCTGCAAGTATCCGATACATGCTGCAGTTGGAGTCGGTCGGCACGAGCGTGGGGTATGTGGTGTTGTGGTGTTGTGGTGTTGTGGTGTTGTATTGTTGTGCTGCTTTTTTTTGCGGCGGGTGTGTTTTGTATGTGGTGCGCTGTGAGTGTAGCAGGATGGTGGTGTGTGGCTTGGCACAGAGCGCGTCGATTGGCATGTGGTTTGGGTTTGCATCTGGGCGCTTAGCTCAAATGGTAGAGCGCCCGCTTCGCATGCGGGAGGTAGGGGGATCGATACCCCCAGTGTCCACTTTTTATCAAGCGAACACTTTTTACGCCACCGCACTTTTTACCACTTGCACGTAGCTGCTCGTTCCACAACGCACCCACCTCTACTCACCTGCGATGGGGCTAGACCCTACTCTCGCGGCGTCTCCAGGCACCGTAGTAGCGAGTAGAATACTATTGCAAACGGCGGTGTCCGTGGCAGAATGACCGACGTACTCGGCTGTAGTAAGCAGGGAGCCGATCGACCGAAGAAACGCTGGGCCAGTATGCACCTCATCAAGTGACAACCTCAGTGAGCCTGGCATCTGCTGCAAGTATCCGATACATGCTGCAGTTGGAGTCGGTCGGCACGAGCGTGGGGTATGTGGTGTTGTGGTGTTGTGGTGTTGTGGTGTTGTATTGTTGTGCTGCTTT